>JBBKCR010054145.1:0-10695 GCA_037577295.1 Ladigesia roloffi | reverse complement strand
TGTGTGGGTGTGTGAGGGTGTGTGAGAGTGTGTGAGAGTGTGTTAGTGTGTGTGAGTGTGAGTGTGTGTGTGTGTGTGTGTAAGTGTGTGTGTGTGCGTGTGTGTGTGTGGGTGTGTGTGTGTGCGTATGTGTGTGTGTGTGTGTGTGTGTGTGTGTGTGCGCATGTGTGTTAGTGTGTGTATGTGAGTATGTGAGTATGTGTGTGTGTGTGCGCATGTGTGTTAGTGTGTTTCTGTGTGTGTGTGTGTGTGTGTGCGCATGTGTGTTAGTGTGTTTCTGTGTGTGTTTGTGTGTGTTTGTGTGTGTGTGTGTTAGTGTGTGTGCTGCTGAGTCACATGACCGTACATCATTAAGTCCCAGGAGGAGCAGAGTGAGACTCGAGAGGCACTAAAGTATCGAACTCATCACACTTTCATCAACCACTGTCAATCACACTGATATAGAAAAGACGGATCCGCCCACCACTACAGAGCAGACCAACTTTCACTGACCTGAAAGGCTGATGATGAAGATCTTAAAGATGTTGATGTTCCTCATCAGGTTCCTCCTCGGTTCTCCTCGCACAGCAGATCAATAGGTTTAGATTTAAACAAACCGACTTTTAACCAAGAAGCCCGATCAGCTCCTCCTAAAGTCACTTTCCCCTTGTGTAGATCTACAGTGAGCAGATGCAGTTTGTTCCTCAGTGAACTTGTTGAAGAAAGACTGCAGGAGTACAGACTTCTGTCTGTGAGTGAGTTCCAGTTGCTCTTGTCCAGCAGATAGCTCCACCCAGGTTTCCTCCATGTCACGTCTAAAGTTAGCGTTCTTATTTTGAGTTTCCTGAACAAAACCACAGACTCAGTTTCTGTTTTAAAGTCCACGTGAAGAACATATGATCTCTTGATGTAGATCTGCAAAACCCAACCTTATAAAAGGGTGAACTCGTTCAATTTACATTTTTGCAGTATAGTTTCTGCTCCAGTTTGTGTACAAGCCATGTGTAGCTCTGCCTAAAACAGTTTAAAGGAACCCAGTGAACCACTGATAATATGAATAAGGACCTCTAGGTGGAATTCTGCACCAATGATACACCTAGAGCAAGAAAATGATTAAAGTGATTAAAGTGGTTGGATGCATGTTCAACTGAATTTACACATTTCATTCTGGAGGTAAATGATAATTTTGTTTATTTCAGGGGGAAAATGTAAGAGAAACATCTGGATTAGCATCTGTAATCAATAATCAAATAAACAGAGTAAACCTAAAAGAATCTGTGAAAGTGACCCAGTGTGAAGCTTTAATCTCCCACAGAAGAGAATCAAACGCTTCATCCGGTCGTGCAGAAACTGCAGACAGACTCTTCAAGCAGTGATGATGTCACGCACCAGTCTCTTAAAGGGACACCACAGACTCCTGAATGGGAGAAATAACGTATGAAACTAATAAATAGATCAACACATCAATAATAATCAGTGATACATTTGTTATCATCATTAAAGGGGTCATGTCTGAACGTTTCAGGCGTTTCACTCTGCATGAACAGGAGGAAATGGCATTCAGAAACAGTTAGCATCTAAAATAAACCCTGCAGTGTGTCAGAGTGAACATGGTGCTCTGAGATCCTCTTTTGAATGTGAGATTTTTTTTCTCATAAGAGGGTGAATGGGCTGTAAACCCTAAAAAAGTAATATCTTGTCTGACAAATATAAATTTTTACTATTAAATAGTGAACAAATATCACAATTAACTCTCAGAAAACTGCTCCAGATCTCTCTTCCGATGAAGATCATGTTCACCATCAGCAGCTGGGTCCCACTGTAGTGAGATCAGCACTGATCTGGCTGCATGGCATCGCTAAAAGAACTTTGTGTTTATGTTACGTGTTCATTCACAGGAGAAAAGGTGAAGTATTACAGAACCTGCAGATATTTCCTCCTAATGAACCGCTTTAAATTGTATTTTATTTTTAGAACTACAATATATATGCCCTGTTTAGCGTCCCAGGTGTAAATGTATAGGTAGTGTAAAGGTAGGTCCACGTGTAAAGGTCGGTCTAGGACCAGCCATGCCAGGACAATTCACAACCAATAAGCAGCAAAACCCTAAGGCTTATCATTTAATGCAGGGGAGAAAAAAATTCCAGCCCTGGAGGGCTGTGGTCCAGCAAGTTCTGGTGATTTCCCTGCTCAGAAACACCAGACTCACCTCCCCAGTCATTTATCAGGTGTAGTTTGAAGAGGAGAACCATCACTCTGCCCTAGCCTCCTAAGAGCTGAGGAGAAAAATTTACTAAATTTTTGGCATGATTTTCCATCAATTTGTGTCTGAAACACCCTACAATTTACAAGTCTTTCACTATTTTTTTCCCAGCATGTCCAATGTAGAGGACAACAGGACAATTTCCGTGTGAAAATAGAACTGAATTTAGAAAATGAAAAAATTTGATATCAACCCAAAACTACATTCAATTTAATCAAAACAATTAAATTCTCTATCAACTATGTGTTGCTTTTTGCTGGCAAGGACAACAAAATATATTTTAGTTCAACAGTGAGTTATATGTCTAGAACCTCCTCTGGATATTTAGGTGAGATAGTCCTGGAGGCGTGGGTTCTTTCGGTTCTGCAGAGGAATATTTAGCATTTTTTACCCCTCATGGTTGTCCTGTCATTGCAGTGCTTGTTTCCAGTATGTAAACCATCACAGGCCACATCACTGGAAAGCCCAGGACGTCCTCTACAGAACACTATAGGGCTTGATGGGGGAACTCCAAGTACTTTAAAGAAGATACAGGTGAACAAATTATTAATTACATTAGGATGTGAATGAATGGGCCGGGTCTCAGGAGGCTGGAGTCTAATCACTGAGCTGGCTGCTAGAAATTCTCAGGCCAGCAGAGGGAGGCAGAAAGACGATCTTCCATGATTAGAAGGCAATCAGTCACACCTGTGTCAGCTTCTACTTAAGGGAAGCTTGTCAGCTGCTTTGTGCTGAGTCTTTTATTCAGAATTCTGGCAAACGACTTGGCTGGTACTGAATGTAGGGTTGAGTTTTTGTCTCGACTCTCTTTGCTCTCTGTTTTTCTGAGTCTCTCCCTTTGGTCTAAATTCGCTGTTTTCCTCTCGAGCTCCACTCCAAGTCTTCTGTAGGGGTTTCTATGCTTGCTCTTGCTGGTGTTCTGCTGCTTTTCCTTCTCTATTCTAAGCAAACAAAATAAGGGTTGCTCACCTACTCCTGTTTTTTACAACTGGTCTGATGTTTTGACCAGTTGTTTACCATTGCATTTTTTCGGGTGAGCCTTTTAGCCTCTTTCCTTAAAAAATTAATTTCGTATTCTCCCCCCTGTTCAGCTTCCTGCACCCTTTTGTACCAGCCTGCTCAGTTTACAGTCCCCATACAGATGTAACCAGCATGAACATCAGAGACCTGTATGTTTATTTCTTGATTGGCCTGACTGATCTTTCATTTTATTTCCTGGAGTTTATAGAGTTCATACAGGAGTAACACAGGATAAAAAAAATACACTTCTGCTCATTTAATTGGCCAGTTGTCACCCAGTTGTTAATCTAATGTTAATCTCATTTAAACTAACTCTTCGTTTTCTGTCCTGTGAAGCAGTTCTGACTCCTGGTTTTGATTGCGCAATCAGGTTCCCTATTAAATAATTCGGGCAATAATGGTATAACTATTATAAATTTGACATTTATAGATTAGCTAGCAACACAGTTGTTCTCGAAACGTTTCGCGGAATCACAGGAATTGGCATTTGTACTTTCTTTTTATTTTAAAGTGCTATTCGCGCGTTTATTGTTTCATGTTTCCAGACTTTTAGAATTTAAGACCTCACAGGACGGAAGTGTTCATTCTATGTTGACCTCACTCCCCGGAAGTAGAGAGAACAGTGGGATAATAAGAAACCCGATTCAGAAAACTTTGTTTATCCAGGAGGAAATTGATTATGTTGTGGGTAAAAATGATTAAAAATTAAAACGCGAAACTACAGATCCGGACGGAGTTCCCGGATTCGGCTCGGAGGAGATACGGCACCGTGCCACGACCGGTAATGAGTTTTTTGGGGGGGTTGTTTGGTTTTGTCGGAGTCTGAGTCGCACGCGATGTCTCGCGCTCGGTTTTTTTTTATTTATTTATTTTTATTCAGATTCAGACTAACCGGGGACACCGAGACACGCAGGGACATGGGGACAGCTGTGTCCGGGGCGGGATTTTCCCACAGTAATCAGATTTTAACGGAGTTGCATAGGGTCCAGAAATAAAGCTGCTTTCGTTCCATCATCGCGGATTAAATGAATCCCAGCTGGGTTTCCATGGTGACTTACAAGTCTGCATTCTCGCTTACGCCTAGTTCTGTCTCAAAGTATGTCGGTCGTGTGGAAACGGATTCCGAGAGTTCGTTCCGTCATGAGAAATTCCGTGCTATTACGACTAATTATGAAAGACTATAATCGTCTTGGCATTTTCTTTGTATTACAATGTTAAGTAGTCTTAGTATTTAAATCAAACGAATGCAACAAAGGACAAAATCTACTCAAATATTAATATAAAGCACAAAACACTATTTAAAATAGTTAAAATTAAGGTCAGGCCTATTCATAATTTAGTTAATAAAGGTCTTACCTCTTTTAGCAGCACAGAGCCAAACACCTGCCTGGAGAAAAGACACAAGTATGGCCTGTCCATTTCTAGAAGATCCTGTGGAAGAGGGTGCGCGAATAATTCAGAGGGCATTCAGACAACCAGCCACAAAGCTATTCAGACCACCAGCCCCAAGGGTTTTTAGGGACAGAATCGACCCTCTTGCCTTCCCGGATGATTATCTCTGGGAGAAATATCGGTTCAGCAGAGCCAGTATAGTATACCTATGTGACCTGCTTGAACCACAACTCAGCAAATCCACACAGCGAAGCCAGGCCCTGACACCGGTGCAGTCTGTTTGTATTGCACTGCGGTTCTTTGCCACTGGGACATTCCTCTACAGCGTTGGTGATGCTGAGCATCTGGGAAAAGCAACAGTATGTCGGGAAATCAGAAGGGTATACTTAGCTCTGAGGCAGTTTTTGGACATCTTTGTTACCTTTCCTGGCCATCAGCCAACACAGAAGATCAAAGAGGATTTCTATGCGATAGCAGGTATGTGACTGCAAATTCACCTCCAGGCTGTATTGAATAAGGATACATCTGTGTCAAGTTAAACCTCGCCCTCAGGTTTCCCAAACGTCCTGGGCACTATAGATTGCACCCATGTACGGATCCAGGCCCCGGCTGGACCAACGGAGGCAGACTATGTGAATGCGAAATCTTTCCATAGCCTTAATATACAGGTACGTATACATTGTCGAGTGGAGGGATTCAGCACTGAACTGGACTCCACACTTCATAACAGTGAATGCTCTGTTAGGCAAAGTGTTCTTAATCACTGAATCCACTCTCTGTTTAGATGATCTGTGACCAGAATTGCCTCATTACTAATGTTGAGGCAAAATGGCCTGGGTCTGTCCACAACTCCAGGATCTTCACAGCATCCTCACTGGCACACAAGTTTGCAGAAGGCAAGAGAATATAAGAGCAACCAATTTGCTTAACATGTATATATTATTAAAACTGATATAGGCGTAGTTTTTAATTTTTTGTCTACGCTCTACTTTCATGTTGGATGTCCTTTTTGAGCTGTGAGTGTATTTTCTACTACAGGGGACTTTAATGGAATCCTGCTTGGGGGCAGGAGTTATGCCTGCTTGCCGTACCTGTTAACCCCTTACCCAGAAACGCAAACCGAAGCAGAGGCGGCCTTTAACACTGCCCACAGCAGAACAAGGGCACGAATCGAGATGACCTTTGGCCAACTGAAGTCGAGGTTCGTAATTCATACACAAGTCTTTTATTATTATATTTTAGATAATCTTTTCAGGCCAACACATTTCTTTCTTCAGGTTTAGGTGCCTGAAAGGCCTCAGAGTAAGGCCAGACCGTGCATGCAATATTGTTGTCGCCTGTGCCGTCCTACACAATATTGCACACCTCCGCCGGGAGAGGCTGCCCACACCAGTGGCGGAGGAGCAGTGGGAGGACATTCCTGCACCTGAAGAGGGAACAGAGGGAAGGAGTGTGAGGAACCTTTATAGGGAGTCCTATTTCCAGCCACTGGTGATGGTCACTACTCCACTGTTCTGAATGTATCTAAAATAAAAAACACACTTGCTGAAAATTGAGTTTTCTTTATTGAAAATACTAATCAGACATTGTCTGAAGAAGTGGAGAGAGAGAGAACATAATATTTTAACCTCGTTCCAACCAGAGCACTTTAAGCTACTTGCCTCCTTCTCTAGCTTCCTCATTTCCAACTTCGTTTTCTTGTCCAACTTCGTTTAGCCTTTTGTGTTCAATGACTAGCCTCTCCCGTTCCATAGACAGGAGCAGCTTTCTTTTATACATTTGTATGTATATCCTGTGACTGGCTAATGCGTCGCAAAGGAGCAATGTTAATGGTCATCAGTAGTAATTACTCACTTGCTGAAGGGGACCATGGTGTGGTTTAATCCTGCAGTATTGTTTCCTTCACTTCACACACCTAAAGCATTTCATGTGTAGTTGGACCTGTCTGTGTCTGCTGGCACTTTTGCGTTCTCAACAGCCCTAGATGTACTGGGGCCATTGAACTGCAAAATGAGGCAATGTTCAAGTAATAGAAAATTGCATGAGACTATCCTTTATCTTTATTATATCCTTTATACACAGAACAGACCCTGCCAGTCTTGACAAATCAATTTCATCACAAATGCAGCTTGTTTCATTGTTCCAGAGAACTTCCTATTCTATCCTAGTGTAAAGTACCTTCATTAGCTCATTCAAATGGCTTCATTTAATCTGTAAACTCATTTTAAATGTCAACTCCATCATTTTACCCTGGAAACTTATTCACCACTTGTCAATAAGAAAATGCATGAACAGAAAAATGAGACATGACTTTTGGCCAAGGACATCTTTCTCCTCTGTGCTTCGGTTTTGAAAGAACTGCAAGACGTGCATTATAGTTATTTGCTTAAATTTGCTGTAACCAGTGTATAATTTACATATTTTATGAATGATGAATTAAGAGTGAGGTAGTGGTGTTTAATTTGTCTTCATGTTGAGACAAAAGTTAACCGTGTGAGCCTCCATTCTGGGACCAGTTCGGGCTTTAGATGCCTTTTAAAGGTCTTTGTCAACATTGTTTAACTGTTTCTCTTTGGGATATAAGAGAGTAGTATGGGCCTAAAAAGTAAATGGAACGCCAAAGAGGACAAATATTCACAAATCTCCCCATTTGCATAATGTTTCTTGGTATCTCTGAAGTAAATGTGCTTTTAAAGCTGTGACCACCAGTCGTGTCATGTTTAGCTTTAACTTGCTGCCCCTCTCAGCTTGTTAATGCTCAAGCCAGTCAGGACCCTCTGAAAACACAACAGATTACAACTGGAACTAGACTACTCAGGAAGGTAGAGCTTCTCCAGAACCAGGGTTAGAGACCGCTTATATAAACCAGCCAATGTTACAAACTTGCCCATGGTTGATGGTAAACAAAATCACACTCAAGTTCAATACTACAAAAAGAAACCAGCTGAAAGAATCAAACTGACCAATAGAATTGACCGTGATTTGAGGTCTTTATCTATCTGGATGTTGCTGAGGTGGTTTGTCTTTCAATGACGTGCAAATCTATCCCTGGAAGTTTACAAATGTCTACCAGTAGAGGGCATAACTGCTTTGAGGATGTAGTCTGACTTTGTGAAGGTGTAGCATTTGGGAGCTTGCTTGAGATGATGAAAGAAAATATTGGGCCAGAGTCCTTTATGATGGTTGCCCTCACAAATTTGCTTCTGCTCCTGTAAAATATTTTGTAAACAGACCCTGTTCTATAAAGACATCCGTCTAGTTTTGTTTTGAATTTATATAGCTGAAACTTGTACTGTGTCTTAAAACATGTTCAACATATCTGATCAACCTTAATGAACAGCTGGATATAGTTTTGAGCTGGGCTACTGACTTTAATTCAAAACTGTAATGGAAACATTGCATCGCAAGTCCCAACATGAGTCGAATGACCTTTTCGAATTGTTTTTTAGTGGGGTGTAAGATATGGTTTTTTTTTACAATTTGATATAAAGAAACGACTGATATCCTACTACTACCTTTCATGTCCAAGCAACAATGATATTATATAATAAGGAGCTTGAGGCAAATGCGAGGACTGGAGGGTTGGCTGGCATCGGGGCCGTGCACAGACCTTTTGAGAGGCATATGCTGAAACTGAAAAAAAAAGCCCCCCAACCCGAAGACCTTTATCTGCTTCTGCTCTATGATTCTGACTAAGGAGCTGAAACGTAAGTTCGCGGCGCTCAGGGGGCGGACTCGTCAAGTTCACAGTTTGTCGATCAAGTTTGAGGGGTTTTAAGAGGTACGCCTTTAACTGGTTAAATATTTGTTAAAAAGAAATAGACGTGAAGGGTTACCAATAGCATTGATTTATTAAACCCCCCCACACAGGTTGAGCGCTGGCTGGCATGTTTTCCAGAGCAAGTAGAGGATGCAAACTCTGCGGTTTCTGGCAAAGCAAAAATCAAAAATAAAATATAAGCTGTCATGGATGAAATAATGGGAATACAATCTTATTGATGAATTCCACATGTACACAGTGACCTATAAGGAAAAGAAAACTCACATTCCTCCGTGGAAAGAGCAGTATTTTGTCAAGTTTTGTTCCTTCAGATCTTTACCACACAATTTTGTTTTACATAAAGAAAGTTAATTTATTGGCCATAACTTCATGTTCAACTATAAATTGCAGACAGAAAAAAGTGAAGGGCAGAGCCTAAAGGAGGACAGGCATGGAATATAACTGCAAAAAAGCTCACAATCCAAGTAAACAAACGTTTAGTACAATATTTCATTACGCTGTAAGGCTGCTATGCTCACTTGAGTTCCAAATGGCCTCCGTCATTCATAACTGTGAGAATCATCTCCTAGCAAAACCATTGCTAGATCATTTGTCCTGCAAACTGCCAACATATTTTAGATGAATAAATTTTTCTACATTGCAGTCAACCCCTTACTGCACATAATCCAAATTTTACAATACATTCGCTATTTTATAAATCATTCAGACTTCAATCTGAAACTGCCATCTACAGGCAGGGGGTTTTGACTGCAGAAGCAATATTAAAGGATGTTTTTCTTTCTCATTTATTACAAACCGGCAGTCTGTTTTATTAATACAGTTAAAAGCACTTTATAGTCACAATGTGACTCCAGACACCATTTTAGTATCCCTTCTGTGTGTTAGAATTAATACAATCTTCACTGGATGCCAATTAATGTTGG
Organism: Ladigesia roloffi; assembly: GCA_037577295.1. Classification (NCBI taxonomy): domain Eukaryota; kingdom Metazoa; phylum Chordata; class Actinopteri; order Characiformes; family Alestidae; genus Ladigesia; species Ladigesia roloffi. The sequence goes on along the minus strand of JBBKCR010054145.1, from coordinate 1,337 downwards.
AAGAGTAAAGTGTTTTAGGAGGTGGAGTCCTTTTTCTGGTTAAGAAGCAGAAGCTGTGTTCAAGGATCAGTGGACTGATTTGGTTTTCATGATGTTCTTTGAAGCCTGAAAACAAACAAGATATTGGGAAGAACAAAATGGGTAAATCAAAACCAATTTATCCCTGAAAGGCCCATATGAGACTTTCAATGTAACACCTAAACAAACGTCCCCGTTCATTTTTATTAGTATACCTAAAACGGTCATCTCAACGGACAAACACCAAATGGTACTTTTACCTGGCATGTACTTTGATCTATATTCAAATATAGGATGTGTGTCCTACATGATTGATTAATTAATTGATTAATTAATTGATTAATTTAATTAATTAATTAATTAATTTCATTATTATTATTATTATTATTATTATTATTATTACTACTACTACTACTACTACTACTACTACTACTACTACTATTATTATTATTGGTTTACTCTTTGTTGAAATGTTACTGGAGTTTAAGGGCTGGAAAAGATGTGTCATATGTAGAGATACTTACTGAAAGCGTGTGGTAAATGTCGTCATCACGATTTGTTAAGTCAAGAGCTGCGTATGTATCATCATTATCATCAAGGTCAGTATCCTACACAGAGGATGATCATGGGACATAACTACGTTTGTAAAATTCAGCATTTATTTATCTTTACAACAATAGAATGTATAGAATTGGCAATTCTAGCACACATCCGTTAAGCTGTACACACTGCCACCGACAGGCAGGGAGGTATAACTGAATGTACGAAGCACCTTCACTTGAATTGAATTTTTTTCTTACCTTTCGGTTAAGTGGGTCTGTCTTTCTGTTCTGCCTGTGCATCCGCATTTTTCTCCTGCTCTCAGGGGGGAAATGGCAATATTTATCCAAAACTACACACATGATTTAGTATTACCTATTTCATATTTAAATGTTTTTATTTTAAAAAGCTGAGACATTTTACTCTGCTACAAGCAGGGACGCCGCCAGAAATCTTGGGCCCCATGAAAGATTACATTTTTTTGTATGAATAAAATAAGGGGCGCCCAAAATTCTAATCAGTTCTACTTGGTTATAAAAACATAAATATACAAACATTAAACATTCCTACCTCAGGCAGAAAGCTACAGCAAGAATAGCTGTGATGCCACAAATTCCTCCTCCAATCGCAACATAAGGAATCAAGTGCTCTGCTGAGATACCAAGAGTTGTTTTGTTTTCAAACGAACCAATTTTATTGTGTGTAAGTCATACCTTAGAGGCACATGACAAGAATCATACTCGTCACATCACAGCCCACAATAATGATAGACACACATC
>JBBKCR010054118.1:0-10696 GCA_037577295.1 Ladigesia roloffi | reverse complement strand
TATGTGTATGTATGTGTGTGTGTGTGTGTGTGTGTGTGTGTGTGTGTGTGTGTGTGTGTGTGTGTGTGTGTGTGTATACTGCAGTGTCTGTCATAATTTTAGATCATTATAGCATGATACAGTATTTGGTATGTTTTTTTCCAAAGTGACTTACAAAATGACGACAAGTTCAAGTTTCAAGTGTGAAAAAGGTGAGGGATTCTACTGCTCTGGTCAAATAGGCAGCTCATTTCACCAGAGGAGAACCGCAGAACAGAGGAGTCTAGATTAGGATTGCCTTGTGTGTAGGGAGGGCTTGTGGTTTGCCTTGTGTTGCTGGGTGCTGACCCAGATGTCACCCTGTAGGTCAGCGTTAGTGAATTGAAATTAATTTTGGCAGCCATGTGTAGCCAGTGTAGAAAAACCAGCAGAGGGGTGACATGCATACTTTGGGGTTGATAAAAACCAGCTGAGCTGCTGCGTTCTGAACCAGCTGTAAGGGTCTTAACATGCAAGCTAGAAGGCCCACTAGAAGAGCATTGCATGATAACCCAATTACACTCATGTTCTTTTGCCCACCCTAAGCTTATACTGTGTGAAATGTATGGTGCGTGCAGTACGTTCTGTATATTCAAAATGTGTACACTGCTGTTTGTCTCTAAAACAATGGCAGGAGTCAAATGCGTCATTGCTAGATTTCCTGCTGTCATAGTCAGTCTTTGTATCACTATATGCTAAAAAGGGAAACAAGCTTTCCTGTCTAAGAATTGTACAAAATGCAACATCTGTATGGCCTGAAATGGGCAATAGCAGGCTAGATGTGTTACCCTCTTCTTCCGTAGAGTGAAAAAGTATCCCACTCCTTCCTACTGTTAGGGCTCAGTCCATTTGTTCAGGTCTTCCTTTTTTTTTAGTGTACGTACTGTATGTCAAGTACAGGCCGTGTTCCTGGAACTCTCTGAATTAAACCAAAGCATAAATCTTCAGAGGAAAGCATTAGTTCCCTCACCTCACTTAGAAATTGCTTTTAAAACGGCCATAGATGGCAATAGGCCAAAGACACATGATTCTAAGAAAGCCTATGTGATAGCAATCCCGATAGCAATTCCAGTATTACAGTATAAAAGTCTCAATTAATGAGTACCGGCCCACCCCTACTGGACATATCCTGAAGGAAAGTTTTTAAATGGCAGGCTTTAATGCAGTGAGACTGATGCAATATCAAGCTTTATTCCCAGTAAACGTCCTGAATACATAGTTAGTCTTTTAGCTAGGGATGTCCCGGTCCGATCACGTGATCAGAAATCAGGCCCGATCACGTGGTTTCAGACTCGATTGGAATCGGACGTTACCTCTCGATCAGGGTGTACTATGTTGTGTCAGGTTCATCTTGACCCCGCAGTCAGAGTACTAGAGACTCTTACACTGGACTCGCCTGAGACTGTTTGAGTGGTGATTAGGGGGCGTGGTGATTAGGGGGCGTGGCAGGCGGCAGGTGCCCAGCGTGCTGCAGCGTCTCTGATACACTTGTGGGTGATTATTGAAGGGAATCGGGGATCATTGTCTGCATTGTGTGATTGGAGGAGAGCGTAGATGAGTCAGCTCTCGCTGCAGGAGAGTTTGTAGAGGAGAGAAAAAATGCCTTTTGATGACACGAAGGACATCACAGCCAAGAGAGCACAAATGATCGCAATAAGTGACCTGCCATTTCTAGTGTAGTATATAGAAGTATCGGACTCGGTATTGGCAGATACTCAAAATCACATGACTCGGACTCTGACTCGAGTGCGAAAATACATCCTTACTTTTAGCTCTACGTTTGTTGGAGGATGTGCACAGGGTGTTTACAGTCTGTCCATAAAGACATATCACAGTGGGGCAGCTGGTGGTCTTGTGGTTTAGTAGTTCTTCCTGCGATCAGAAGGTTTTGGGTTTGAATCTCAGGACTGCTTGTGGTACCACTGGGGTACCCTTGAGATAGGTTGCTCCCCATGTGCCCCCCTGGTGGTGGCAGCCTGCTGCTTCACTTGGTCAGTGGGTAAAATGCAGAGAAATGTGTTCATGTGTTGCTAAATTAGGCTACTTATCACTGATGCAAGAAAATGTACTTTCCTGAAGGGCAGCATTTGTAAGAATGCATGGCCCTACTTAAACTTTCATGACAACTGGTTAAAAGGTACATTAAAAGGTACATACCTTTTTGCACATTTCAATATGTGGCAGTTTTTATAAAGGTGCTTGAGCCCATTTTTAAGTTTTGGACCTTAGGAAGTGTTTAAACAACGGTTGCTTGTTGCAAGAATCCTTTATAAATTTCTGTATGGGCTTATGCCAGCTGATATGAAAGGCTTATGTAGGTATTGCCTTGCAGTCAAAGTAAAGTGGCCCTTTAGAGTCACTGCATGAACACACCACAGCTCACAGTGTTACATTGTGAAATACTTTCTCTGTATCCAACCAATTTACCAATTGAAGCAGGGGGCACCTAGCGACGCAGCATCAGGGAGCAGTGTGTGGGGACAGTGCCCCGCTAAAAGGTACCTCAGGAGTGCCACAAGCAATTGGAAATTGAAACCACAACCATCTGATTGCAGGGCCAATACCCTAATCATCAAGCCTACTGCTGCCCCAGACCTTCTCTTAAAAAGTCCTTTTAAAAAGAAAAAATTAATACTTGTTAATGTAACCTAAACAAAAACTAGAAATTTTGCTTTTCAGAGTTCCAGTTGGTTTACCCATTATAAAATGTTCACATGGTGCAAAGTTGACATGGTGAGTTGCTGTTAGCCTATTGTTAGTTGAAATGTGTTCCAAAAGAGTTTTAATGTTAATGCTAACCTGGAAATAACTATGGATTAGGAAGTGGTTCAGTAGAATATCATGTCTGTGCTGTATGGTTAATGGGTGTATTCAGTAGAGTCCTCTGCAAAATAGTACAATTTGAATGTGGAGCAGTTCCATGATCCTGAAGTTTTTATCTCTTCAGGATTTCACCAAAAGCTTTGAAGTTCACATTGCCTCCATGGTGAGTAGGTAAATCAGTGCTATTGTCTGGACTGCTTATATTTCTTTAGAGGCCCATTCAAAGGTTGACTATAACTCAGTCTCAATGGAGGCCTCATTCTCCTGTTCACCACTGATACTAGAGCTGTTAATAAGATGCCACTGTCATAAAAAGAGCGAGAAATATCCCTCTGCGAGTAGAAATAAAGACCCTTGTGCGTCATGATATATCAGCTTTTAAAAGGGAGGCCAGGGAGAGAGCCTGGGAAATGTACGTCCCAAAACAGAACTGATATTTATGCCTGCATGCTAATATCCTACAATGACCACCTAGACCTGCCATTTAATGTGGCTCATAACAGTGCTGGATAGGATCCAGTATAAATATTAGCAAGCTTCAACATTTATAGTGTGATGTCATACATCATAGCTGTTCTAAAAAGCATAATTATATTAGTGGAAAATATAAATTAGGGGCACTAATGCCTGTTACTCTTTGGCCTAGTGGTTAGGGCGCTGCCCCTGCAATCAGAAGGTCATGGGTTCAAATACTAGGGCTCTTGGAGGCCCCTCTGAGGTACCCCTGAGTAAGGTGCTGTCCCCACACAATGGTCCCCTGGTGCCAGCTTGCTGATTCACTTGGTCAATGGGTTAATGGGTACAGTGAAAGAGATTCACATTGTTCAGTGTGTGCTAAACTGTGGTGTGTTCATGCACAAGTATAAGGGGCCTCTTTATTTTAAACTCCTCGTCAGTTTGACAACAAGCATCCATGACATCGGATTTGCTGAAACACAGAAGGAAGATGTTCATAGACACAGTTCTGGACAAACGTTTACAGAATTAGAGAGGTGAAAGGAAGTGACAATTTGTCGTATGTGAACACACCACAGCACTATGTGAACAGCATGAAATACATTCTCTGCATTTAACCCATGGCCAGCTCCTACACCTTAACCTCTAGGCCACCAGCTGCCCCAGCAATTGAAGTTTTATACAGAAGTGGGTAGGGTAGCCTAAACCCAGACTTAGTTAAAGGCATTGTTCTGTAATGAAATAAAGGAGCTAGCTCAGTGGGTAGGATACCTGCCTCTGGACCATGAGGTCCTGGGTTCAAATCCTACCTCCAGCACCACCACTGGGTCCATGAGCAAGACCCTTAACCCCATGTTGCTCCAGGGAGACTGTCCCCTGTAGTTAGGGAATGGAAGTCGCTTTGGATAAAGGCTTATTTGTAAATAATGGCCCAGATTAAAAATATTCACTACCAGATTTACCCTCACCTCAGGGGCAAATAACCTCAGCCTCTGTAACTCTTCCGTTTATTCATGCTATCTTTTACTGCGTGGCACTGCTGCCCTCATTTGCATGTGTTACAAAAGGTTGGGTTTAATGATGTTTGCTGTGATGTTTAAAAACAGGTTGCTCACATCTGAAAGTCATCAACAAATTATCACACACACCGAACCAATACATTTAAAAGGGTTTTTCTCTAAGTACTCAGCCTGAAAGGCACTGAGAGTGCAGTTGCAAGCTATACAAAGAGGAAGGTGACTTGAGTGAGAAGGATGCCAGAGTGCATTAATTCTGAATTCACAACAACATCTTCAGACATGGACCTCCTTAGCCAATCAGATCAATAAATACAGACCGAGGAGAGATACAGAACTGGTGCTATTACAAGAAGGATTAAAGTGAGCAATTTAGTACAACCATGCAGTTTTTGTCAAGTGCTGGACAATTTTTCTTTATATTTTCCTCATTCACCATTACTTTGACTAGGGAAAAAGTTTTTGTGACATTTGGTCTACAATTATGTACATTTTTTTATGTGTACACTCCTTTTACATCAATTTTTGGTTTGCTTTGATACAGTATGTCCATTTTGACACCTCAATAGTTGCTGAGTGTTGGTCATTAATATTATTTAGTTTGTTAGCATATCGACTTTGTGTGCCTTTTCCCTAGAATAAATGGCACCGAGCAAAGAGAGACCTGCATGTTAATCTCCTTTATGGTGACTCTGTAAAAAGGCTCTCATTACCATATTGTAGGTTGTGTGAAGCATTACCACATTTACATCTTAGTCTTAATGACTCAAGCTGAAGCTGATTTAAAGTAATCTGAGAAGAAATTAAACCGCATCGGGGCAAATATGCTAATTGAAGTCTATAGAACTGCACAATAAATTATATAGAAATACTATGAAATACTGAAAAACTGGTATATGGAAAAATAATGGGATCAACAAAATCTTTGCTAAGCTAGTCCACAGTCCTGGGATTCAAACCCAAACCCTTCTGATTGCAGGGGCAGAGGCCTAATCACCAGGCCACCAAATGCCAAACCAAATGATTTATTCCAATAAATAAATAAATACAAAAAGGTTAATGAAGTGAAACTAAGACGGAACAGTGAGAGCATAAATTGGACTACAGGCATTTACAGTTACATGCATTTACATTCCTGTCTTTGGCCGTTCCAATTTGCATTCTCAGTTAATCTCGCTTTACTGGCCCGTAAGTGTAGTTAGGATATGCAGATCAGGAAAAATGTGTAAAATAAAATCTTGTCACATTTGTGTTAATATAACTTCACTTATAATATCAACAGAACAAGTCATTTGAGTGTGGATCTTCATGCCCTTGCTACTGTATACAGTAAGTGACAGTACAGTAAGAGTGCTGTGGCTTTAAATCTGTGCTTTGTTTTTGCTCAGTGAATTCTACATCAGTCAGCTGAGATTGTAAAGTTCTAGCTCTCACAGGCCTGACGTCCGGTTCCCACAAGTGCATGAGACCTGACCACTTATGACCTCAACACTGAAGGTCAACGGCCAAACAAGGAAGTGAGTCTCCCTCTATCAGCCAGATGTGACAATAGCAAAAAAGAGGAAATACAAGGGGATTTTTGGGAGAGAGAGAGAGAGAGAGAGAGAGGGAGAGGGAGAGGGGGGTGGAGATGAGCTTGAATGGACAAACTCTGACTAAAGAAGTGGGTCAAAAAAGGAGATTTTCCTGAGGAAGCTAAGGCACAATAGGAGATATGTTTGGAAGCGCTTGGGTCAACACATAGAGAAAGAACAGAAAACAACATGGATACTCATTCAAAAAATCTGCTCAATTATAAGAGTAATGTTTAAATTAATGCTGAGCAAAATGACTCTTATAATACAATACCTCTTTCTTGAGATAAACAAGGGACTGGTGTATATATATATTAGGGGTGTGCAGTGCGGCCGCTATTTGTATCTGTATTTTTATTTGTTAAAATGGAAAAGTATTCGTATTTGTTTTTGTATTCGGGTAAAATTTGTAATGCAGCGTGGAAACAACGTCAGAATCTCCTCCTGAACTTGAACTAAATGTGCTTAGTTTTCATCACTTCATTACCTCACTCCTTCCTTTATTCACCTCCAGCTGTACAATAAAGAGCGGACTTGAAGCTCTGTTTGCGCCGACATCTGCTTAAGCTAATGGAGGACACACTGAAACAGACTAATAGGGCTTTTGTGGTATTACTCACAGATGCTGTGGTAACCTTGTCGGTGCTAATGTTGCATGGCGTGTTGTGAGGAAAGACTTTTTGGGGGAATGATGAGTTTTCTTATCTCGCAAAGTACAATGTTCATACATTTGCTGCTTACCTGCAGCAATGAATTGCTTTCATTTTGTTTCTGTTTTGTCTAGGGTTTTTTTTCCAGACATCCCTAGACATCTCAAAACAAAGCCTAGTTCCAGGGGCTGTAATGAGGCGAGTTTTAAACAAGGCCCAAATGTGTCAGCAGCTTGCAGTTTACCACCTGTCTTTTGACTCCCAGTGTACAGCCCAGGCTAATTGCTCACAGATCCACAGTACAGCCATACACCAGGGCAGAGAGTGATCAGAAATGTGCAATGAGCTGAGGGGTGATGGATGGGGGTCCATTAGATTAGCTAAGAATTATTAGCGTGGAGAGACGTACAAAGAAGTTAATGAAGTAAAACTAAGACTGAACGATGAGAGCACAAAGTGCACTACAGGTACGGAGCTGCATTTTCAATTAGTTTACTGTCTTTCCATTGGCCTTTAAAGACCTTAGTCAGGATAAGCGGATCAGACAATGACTTAATCTTTCATCTGGACAGGACACATCACATTTTGTTTTATGAATGTAAGTAAAAAATCTAAATATTTCATACACGTGAATATTTTAAAATATGTAACTTCAGTGACTTACTTATTACAATGTACATTTATGGTAATGTGGGATTGGCATCTTGCTCTACTGCACTCACACTCAAATGTTTAAAGATTAATCTCAGACCCTGCAAATAGAGGCATGGAGAACAGTGGCTGGAAAAAATAGAGTGAGAGCAAGAGTGTGAATATCCAGATGTTTGTGTATGAGAGCTCAATTACAAGCATAAAATCAGTTATCCTGATATTTGTTTTTGTGTCAGTTCTGTTGTTGTAGATGTTATTTTACTATGTCTAAACCTCAACTCTCATTTATTTTTCATAGGCTTAGCAAGGCAGTACAAAGGTGTAATAAGTCAACTTAACAGCATTGAGAGATGCCCGTTTTGTAACAGTTATTCAGTTTCCTTGTCAGACATGTTAAATGGCGGGAGAGATACTTTGGAGAACTCCAGAAGAACATGTGTATGAGTATAGGATTATTTTGAGAGTTTTTTCTCGCCTCTGTCGCCTCGACTTACTCACTAGGGGCTCGGACCTGGACTCTGTAAAGCTGCTTTGTGACAACCTTGTTGTAAAAAGCGCTATAGAAATAAAATTGAATTTAATTGAATTGAATTTAGAGGGTTTACAGTTAGCAATATATTTTTACCTCATTCTAATGGGCTGGTCATCAATCACAATAAATTTCATTTCTCTTATCACTCCAGATCCAGCAAATCAGCTTCGTAACATCCCCTGTTCTGATCTGAAGCAAGGCTGTGCTTTATAACAAAATCAGTAACAAATGTCTCATTTTATTTTTTTACTTTTCTAAAAACATATGAATATTATATTTATCATGTATGTGTGTGTATAGTTAAGTTGTTAATTGTAATTAAATATATCAGTAATTAAAGGTATCAGTAATTAAAGGTATCAGTGAATGTTAAAGGCATAGGGCATCTTATTGTTACTTGTTATTAGTTTCTATTAAAACATGTCTGTGTGACCTTAATATTAGAAACAAATACAACTAAATATTTGTTTTTAGATACAAACAAGGAGGGTGGAGTTTAAAACATGTAAATTATGCATCTATGAGATGTCACTCCTGCTAGAGTCACTCTGGTTGAAGTTTTTACTTCTGAGTTCTGGTGACCAAAGTAGGTCACAGGACGATTGGACGAAAACTTGACAGGAACCTGTGAAGTTTCTGCCATTCAGATGTTTCAAGTCCAGCAGTCCTGCAACAGATTCACATAACATCTCTTCAGGTGTCTCTGTCCTGGACATGGAACAGGTCTGGATCCTTATTCTGTGTCTCTACAAGATAAGTAAGTTTATTTTTTATGAATAATTTTTTTTAATGAGAACATCTGCAATTATTTCTCGCAATTATAAAAATGTACACACATACAGTGCAGAGCAAAATCTTAGACACCTGAGAGAATTAGATTAAAAATCTTTTTAGCTGAGCAGTGTTTTGCAAACTAATTTTAGAACATACACAAATAATAATATAATATAATATAATATAATATAATATAATATAATATAATATAATATAATATAATAATAACATATAATATAATAATAAAATATAATATAATAATAATATCATGATTAAGCTCAGACCCTTTTTCATTAGATTAAATCAGGAGCTACTGATAGAGTTTCACAAATCTATGCAACGGCTGGAGGCATTGAGGTGGTTTCTGGAACCGAATCTGTGTTCTCCTCACCAGCTCACAGCACATTTTACAAACAAAACAAATCCTGATATAATTAAATGCTCCCTTGTTTACATTCATTCTAATATTAACTTGCAGGTAGAAAGTCCCACTCAGATCAACTTTAAACTGTTTATACAGGAGCCTAAGTATCTTACATGGTGCTGAACATAAAATTTAAGTTTTTATACTTGACTCTTTTGCAGATTTTGCCCAAACTTTGCATCTTCCTCATTCAGTCTCATTTGTGTTTGCGGAGAGAGGTAAACCTTTCTCTCTTCAGTGCACGTTTGAAGATAAAAACAATAATCTGTTTGTTTGGTACAAGCAAAGACCGGGCCAGACGCCTCAGAAGGTCGGGATATATGGATTGGTTATGGGCTCCGTAGTCTTTGAACCATTTAAAAACAACTTCAAATTAGAGAATATCGAGAATACATTTTCCCTGACTATCCCACATGTCACTGGAGAGGATGAAGGGATGTACTTCTGTGGAACATCGCAGCTGAATGTGATCACGTTTACCAACGGAACTTTCCTAACTGTAACAGGTAAAAAGTCTTATTAATAGTGTCTGGTTTGGAAATGTTTACAACAGTACAAAACTGAATTCTTTGCAAAAAAACTCAGTACTAATAAAATAAAAGCACTAATGAAATTATCCAGCTTGTTACAATAATTTGTTACAATAATTTTGATGCTCCATCAAGTCATTTAAACGTTTTTTTTAAACATACACAATAGTTTCACAGAGAGGAAACATTCAAGGAAACAAAGAATTAATTGAAATCAGTGTGAAAGCAACAAATAATCATTATATTATATTTAATTACATTTAATGAAGAAGCACCATAAAAGTTATTTATATGTGACTGTTGTTTTTCATAGCAACAGTCATGTGGTGCTTTTATCTAATGTTGTCAAAAGATTATAATTTTTCATAAAGGCTAATATTGTCAACTGAATATTGGTGACTGGAAATGTTTATTAGAACCAAAAATAAACAATTTAACATTTGCATTCTCTCAAACAGGTTTCCCATATTTCAGTATTAATGTGCAAAGTAAATGTAGCATTCAAAATGTGTTGCTTGTAAGGAAGATCCCTTTAAGAACCTTTTTAGCTCTGTACAAAGTAACATTACATTTTGTTACATTTAATTTATTATAATGGTAATTTGACACCATATTTCATTTTTATGTTATTGTTGTGCTATCCCGATTCCCTTATATTATGTTTAGTATCAACAGTACCTCAGCTAAAGTTGACAGCCTGATATTCTGAGAGTTCGGTGATTGAAATTGCATATTAGAAATGAAAATATACATTTAAATGATTGTACTCTTTGAAACGTGTTTTGCACAGTTGAGATTTGAGGGTTTTTTTTTATCAGTGGAATGTAAATATATGCATTTGACCTGTGACATTTTCATTTTAAAGCAACAGTCCTAACAGTTGTTGCCTTCACAAAAGATCTGTTGAAATTATTTTACAGATGTAATTTGTTCAAAAGCAACAACACCTATAAAATATATAATGCTGTGTTCTTCCATTTATTTTAAATCACATCATGATTCTACACCATATATATAATTTTATGTCACATTTTATGTCACTGATCCTGTATATTTGAGCCCAAATAAAATATTTTGCTGTTTGTTTTCTTTCAAACAGGTCTCCAAAATTTAACACTTAGTATCTCAGTGCTCCAGAGTCCAGCATCTACTTCAGTTCCTCCAGGAGAGCGGGTGACTCTGCAGTGCTCGGTCCTCTCTGAGATCAGAGCAGCAGAACTCCGAGTGTTCTGGTTCAGAGCTGCTGCA
>JBBKCR010054108.1:0-10697 GCA_037577295.1 Ladigesia roloffi | reverse complement strand
GTCACCTTCAACTTGGATGCCCTGGGGGTAAGCAAATAAACATCAAATTTTCATTTTGGGGTGAACTATCCCTTTAAGAAATGAGCTCAATTTACTCTCCCATTTCCATATTCCATTTAATATCCCTTTAGTATTCTCTAGTGTTTGTTTTTAAGGCACAAAACTGTGGTTGCTACATGGTCGTCTCCAATTAGTCATATTTCTATCTGGAGTAAATACTGACAATCATGGTTAATTACAAAATATAAACTATTTAAAAAGGGGGATTTTGAGAATGAGTATTCAAGTAAAAGTATTAATATACCATGTATAAAGTTTATAAACTGCAGGTCGAAACAGTACCAGAATTATATCATTGTTACTTGCTTTCATTCTATTATTAAATACCTTGCGGTTAGTGAAGTACAGATTATCACACATCTCCACGGAGAGTGAGCCTTTCCTGCAGCCATGAAAGTTCATGATGCCGTACTTGCAGCCTCCGTGCGACACGTCGTTCACCGTGAAGACTTGTTCACAAGCTGAATCAGCCTTAAGAGAAATTTCAGGCAGGCCATAGCAAAGAATTGTGAACAATTGTGAAAAACGTGTTAAAATACTCTATCTACCACAATTGTATTTTACCACAGACTGCCACAAGCAATACATTTTATAGCTTTTTTCCTGTATGTACAAATGTACATTTTCCTGTATGCCATTTTTGAAGAATAGACATTCACAGTGCAGACACAAATTCTGTTGAATGGTTGCAAATAACATTTTGTATGAGCTCACCACAATGAGGCGGAAGTTGTCTGTGTTTGGGCTGCTGGATTCGGAGCTCTGCACCTCCAGTTTGTGCCGTTTCATGTCACTGACCTTCGCCTCATGCACCAGCCTGATAAAGGAATTTGTTTTTGTTTCAGATGTTTGTACAGCATTTTAAAATGTCATTGTCCCTTTCATTATATAATAAACAGAATAAAAATTGTCAAAAACTACTTCCATTATTTTTGTCATTATTTTGCACTGAAATCAAAGGGACACTTTAGCATTTTGCAATTTAATATCCATCATGCCCATCTTTAGAAAATAGATACGGACAAAATATCCCAGTACGTAAAATCAGAAGTGAAATATGTTGACTTAAAATGCATTTATAATGGACAGGTGTGTCTATAGGTCAACATGATTGTGATAATCCACTCCCAAACCCTTTCCCTACACTTAATTTGGGTCATGGGACTTTGTTATGGCATTCTAATAAGAGTTATTAATTATTTTTTAGCATATGGTTGTTGTATACAGTGTTTTTTCCTCTGATACAGTACCTACAATAGGAGCTCACAGGCAGCATTCCCAGATGTCTCTTCTGCAACAGCAATGCAGAGTTAAGTCCAGTCCGAGGGGCTTTCTGTACAGGGTTATGAAATTCAATTAGTGAAGCATACCGCAAACTATTACCTTACTTCCATGCAAAGAAAGGCATGGACACTGCAACCTCACCTTCCTCGGGTGCTCATCCTCAAGAAGCAGCTTTGACCTTTTTTTCTCTTGCTCCTTCATCTCCAGGACCTCCTTTGTTAATGGATTGCAGTTGTTGTGACCAGGTAAAAGCCGGAAGTAGCGATTTTTCTCAGGGTCGAAGTAGAAGCCAGGCAACTCTGTGAAAGAAGTAGGTGGATGCAACGCATTCCAGCATTTTCTGAGTTAATCTCTATCTGCTGAATCTGTAACATATTAGACTATTACAGAGAGAAATCCACCTGAATTTAGATTGGCTGATTCAAAACAAACTCATCAAAAAGTCCAATGAAGAGGTGGTGAGCACTAACCTGGAGCAGATGCAGCGGCACTAGATGAAGAAGCTGCATCTTGGTCAGAGCTGCTTTCTGCTGATCTAGAAGAGGGTCCTGCTGTTGCGCTGTCCCACCTGAATCAACAAAATAATGTTAATGATGCAATTCACATCTCTCTGGTTCTTTATTTTTTTATAACAAAGACATCAATAATCAAAGTGTAGGCACACTACATTTGCATGCAAATACAGACTTTACTATGGAGTCAGCTTCCACTCTTAAGGCTTTCCACAAGATTTTGGAGCCCATTAATTTAATTGTATAGGGCTGAGATCAGGGCTTAATGCAGATCAGTCAAGTTGTTCCACACAGAACTCACACAACCATGCCTTTTTGGACCTTGATTTGTGCACTGAAGCACAAGTCATACTGGAATAGAAAAGGGTCTCTCCCACATTTTGTCCTCAAAGATGGTCAATAGCTTGTTAAAATGTCTTGGTATGCTGAAACATTAAGAGTCCCAGTCACTGGAAGTAAGGGGCCAAGACCCAACTCTGGAAAACAGGTGTAAAGTATTGGGCTAGGAGCAAGTGAGGTCAGTTGGAGTGGGGTTTGTGTCCTCAACTAATTATCCCTCATCAGTACCAGATCTAACTCTTAAAAGGCTGAATGCAATCACATTGTCACAGCTATTTTGCAATATCCGGTGGAAGCTGCAGCTACAATAGAGGGTACACAAAGTACCAAAATCCTTGGTTTCTGAAGCAAAGTTGGATGAGCAGATACCAGTAAAGTTCTCAGTCATAGTATCAGGTCTTTTGTACATTAATGAACCTAAATAACATGACAGGTTTATAGGGAGAACAAGAACAGCTAGATCAGCTGGGGTTTTTACCCATTCTCTTGACTTCTGCCAGCAGAATAATCTCTTCTTCTCCAGTCAGCCCGTCGATAGAAGTGGCGTTTGCCCTTCCCTCTCCAATTTTGTCTCTTCATGTCTTTTATTCACCAGCAGTGAGAGGCACTGATATAAAAACTAAAAACAAACAAGGCACTAGCTCACTTAGCTAGCCAGCTAGCATCCTAAAGACGAACACGTGGCAAACCACGTCATTTTAGATATATTGTTGTTTTTTTTCAACGACTTTTAAATATGTAACCACCCTCTTGTCTTCGTAACTCTCTATTTCATTTTGACAGCCATGTTTTCAGCCTCCAAAAACCTTCCTAATATACACATACGGTTAACCAACGTTGTTTCCTCGTGTGGCTCATCAAACACCCCGCCCACTAAACACCCATTGGACCATTCACCAAAAATATGTATCATCCCAGCAGGTGATTGGCCGTTTTGATGTCAATCACTGCACAGAACGGTTAGAGCGGGACAAAAACAAAGCCGAGTCTGCTCATGTTTAAATACATTGTGTAGGAGAGAGTGATAAAAAATTTAAAATAAAATATTAAAATTAATTGGTGAAAACATTTATCTAACAAACACGACGAGAGGGTCGAATTAAGCTTGAAAAGAAAAGATGAAATATTAAATATACGTGTAGACAGAACAGGACTGTCAAACGTGTAAACATATTAGATTTCGGTGAAAATTTAGAAAGGCATTTTATTTCTAGTATGCTCATATTAGGTGCTGTTGTGTAAATATAAATAAATATATATATATATGTATATGTATACATATAGTGAGGGGGGGATGTATATGTGTTATTATGGCTTTGACAGCTGCTGTAAGCCACGCCCATATTTTAAAGACTTGCATTTTATTGGTTAAACGCCTGTTCACTGAGGTCCGTATTGGTTGTTTTTTTTATAAGGGTCCCAAAGAAGTCTGAGATTTTGAATATTGGGTTACAGTGTGGCAAAATGGCGACTGTCATTCAGAATCCACTAAAAGCGTGAGTAATTAAAGAAAAAAATCTTCTAAATATATTTATCTCGGTTTGGGGTGGGGCTAGAAAGCGTACTCTAGAGGCTCATGCATGTTTGATATTCAGATCCTGCAGCCTGTCTGCATGTCTGTCTATGCATTAATGTAATTGTGCTGTGTTAGTTTAGTCTTTGTGTGTTTATGGAGTTGCATCCCGGAGCTCCGTGCATGCTGTTTTTGCGCCTTCTGGCAGGATGGCGTAGATTACGTTGATGGTTACGTCTTGATAGAAGTCTTCTATGTTCTGCAGCGTCTATGAGGTATAAAAGGGTGCAGCATCACTGTAATGCTGCTTACAGTCATTTGCCAGTGGCTTGTCTTGGGATAGATGGTCTGGTGTTATGTGGTCCAGTTTTGATCTAGCTTGTTTGTGCGAATTCCTCAGTGCGAGCATGTTCAAATTATAGTCAGAAAGTTCTACGCGACTTTGTTGTGCTGGTTTTATCTTCAGTTTCTTTTATTTACTGAATGAAATAACCAAATTTGTTCAGTTTTGGCACATGGGAGTAATACAAATATCAAGGAAACCCCTCATGTCACCGTGAGATCATGGATAGCAACGTCTTTTCAGTGCCGAACGCTTCACTGAATACAAATATACGCCTCTGTTAACAGTGCTACAGGAGAGTTCCTGCTCCTTTTAGGTAATAGTATTTAATCACTGGAAACACAGGCTGTTTATTCTTAACATGAAATAAAACGTGCATGTGTGATCATTAATACCAGTGTTCATGCATTGTATTATAATAATGTTAAAAGCGTGTGGTCCTATGGGGTCCAGTACGACTATGCATGTGACAAATAAAGATCTTGGATCTTGAATCCTAGGGTTTCATTGGTTTTACTCATCAGTTCAATGAAGTGAGATCTGAATGTGTGACTTACTGTCCCAAAGTACCAGTCACTTTCACCTATTTTCACAACTGTTAATCACCCAGCCATGCTCAGTTAAAAGGACAATGCTATGTGCTGGGGTTGAAGAATGTTAAATAACTATAAAATGTGTTATTTTTTATTTATAAAACTGATTAAGAGGTGTTGGTAATTTTTTGTTTGTGCATAACATGGGAAAACCACACATTTAGATTAGTTGAAGGTGTATACTGAGGTATACTGGTAAACACAAGATGCTTAAAGACTTTGTTACTCTTTTCACCCAAATTATTAATTCAAAAATCAATTAAAGCACCACCAGGACATCAGTTCTAGCATGCTGTTGATTTTTTGCAGATTAAATGATAACTGAATGTATTTTTTCTAGTAACAGTGTTTTAGTAAGGATGGACCAGCATAGGCCTTGTGGGTTGCTTGTCTCTGGACTAACAGGTCATGGGTTCGAATCCTACCTTCAGTATAACACCACTGGGTCACTGAGCAAGGGAGGCTATCACCTGTAGTTAAGGAATAGAAGTTTCTTTGGATAAAAGCGTCTGATAAATGGCCTTTATACTATTTGTATAGCGTGTTTATACTGTTGTGTTCTATGGTTATTCTATTAGTTATGATGCTCATACTTGGTTTCTTTTGTCTACTTCGCTCCTGTAACAATACAACAATGCAAAAAATTCCAACAGTGGTACGAATAAAAGGTAATTTCATCTAATCTTATCTAAAATTGTTCATGTCTTCTGCTGGTCTGTACTAAAGCAGCTTCTCGGGTGTTTTACGACCCCATTAACACAGAAAAGGAAGAAAGAGCACGTTCATGTCATATTTTACAGCTTTTAATGGCTGCTTCCAGGTTATTTTTTATCATTTTTATTTTTCTCTAGGCCCAATCAAAAGTTCAATAAATAAAGTAAGTCATAAAGTAAGTAATTAAAGTAAGTCATTTATTGAATAGCCCATAAAACAGCAAATATCTTACTTTTTGACAAGAAACTACCTGATCTTGTAAAAGGGCTGAACTGTACAGTTTATTTTTGGTAAATAATCACTCAGTTATCAGTGGACACACTGGTACATAGTAAGAGTGCACAAACACACTGATTTGGAAGCTGTGGTGGGATTTCTTATAGCTTATTTAACAGCTTTTTTAAATGAGAAAATATGTAAAATTACATTCTGTGAACTTTCTGAAAATAAGTACAGGGAACAAACAAATATGACACAAATGTAACATTTTTTCTTCAAATTCTAATGTACAAGTTTAATTTGCTGATTTTATCTTATGAGAAAATATAAAATGTGCATTCACTTTTGCACAGGCCACATTTTAGTGTGTATTTCTCCAGTAAATGCATCAAATAAACCAAAACTGTATAATAAAATTTGCAAAACTATGTTATTTTCCATAAGACCATCAACAAAAATATATCAATTGACCTGGAATGCCTAAACTCTAACTATAAAAATGTTAACCAGAATTTGACACATAAATGTTAAATGTGTTGGCTGGATGTAATAAAAATACACCGAAAGCCGTTACACATGCAGTCATTTCATGCAAAAAAAATAATAAAACAACACAGTTTTTCCCCAAATATAAATGACAGATGATGTAAATGCATAGTCATTTCTTCAAGGCACTGATGCTGCGTTACAGAAGTGTGTCAAACAACCACATGTCTGAGTATTATGTTAAATAAACTAGGAGATATGCAACATACATCATAATAAATATCAAATCCTTTCATATATACTGTATTTGGATTATATTATAGCACAAAGGCAGCAGACGGCTGCATTATATACTGGCCAAACCCAGGATATAAATATGAATGTATATATGCATATATAAATATAAATTATGATACATTAGTATGATATATCACTCAAATCATGTTAGCCAGCTCCATTCCTGTACGGTGCATCTGAAAGGTCACAACCGATGCTTCAGACATGGCATATATGGATTTGTCAGTGTAAGTGTGTGAATTGTGGGGGTAGAACTGTCTGTGAGCAGCAGGGTGGTGCAGATTACACACACGCGCACACACACACACACACACACACATATATATATATACACACCCAGTATCCTTCAGGGCCCATCTGTTCTGAGGAGCTGCCTCAGAGAGGTGTCACAACGCAAGAGAGAGGGAGACCCATCTGCTCAAAGAACTGGGACACACACACACACACAACTCATATACATATACACATACACAACCCGAAACACATACACAAATTTGTGTGGATTTTTACACACGCTAAAACAGTTACAAATACACCACTCGTACTCCAGAAGAACTTGAGGGTTTCCTTCGTTTCCGTGATTTAAAGCAACCTGAGTTTTAATAGCGCCCCCTTAAGGCGAATCTACTAAACATTGTTTTATATAGACCTGCTTACGGTTTCCTTCGTTTCCGTGATTTAAAGCAACCTGAGTTCTAATAGCGCCCCCTTAAGGTGAATCTACTAAACATTGTTTTATATAGACCTGCTTACCATTCAAACGGAAAAAGTAATCACCGATTCAGTGAGAATCTTACATTTATCAGTTGATTTCTAGATCACCGATCAGTTGTAGTTGTAATTATTCAGTTGTTAATTCTAAGACTTAGTACATTTGTTTTCCGATCATCCACTTATGACATTCGTGTTTGGTTCATTTCTCCCAAAACAGTCATAATTTGTTTGTAAAAATGCATATAAAAACAAATGTAACATGTTATATATATTAAAAATAGTGCATATTGTCACCGTCACATGAATTATGCCATATTGTGTGAAATTTTCATGATGAATGAGCTCCTAGCAATAATCCAGAATTACTTGTCTTCTTAAAATCAAGTTACATTTACAAAAAAAACGATTTTTAGTCCTTACATGGCATTTTTGTTGGGACAGCAGTGATATCCAAGGTGAAAGTGGGAGGGAAGACCGAGTCAGGTGGGGTACATTTTGTTCCACACAGATTGAAGGGGCCGCGGAAAGGGGGTAAATATTGAGCTTATGTTAAAGATGGAGCGGTGGGGTGCTGCAGAAGTCTGCACCCCTCCCCCCATGTGACATGTGATGAGGGAATTGTCTGTCTGGATGCATTTTGGTCCTTACCGCAGCGACGCACCAACAACACAGGACTCTGAAGTCCTTTGTGTGTACACAGGCAGACAGAATAATTGTGGCTCATGCCAGAAAAATACACACGGCTATGCCTTTTTCCTGTGCTGCACATGGAGCCTGCACATGTTAGGTTTCTGCGCGTGAGAGTAAGACTGGGTGCAGCGCACGTCCGCATGGTTTTTGTCAGTTTTTACTGTACCACACTCCCCAAGGCTCTGTGGTAATAACTTAACTCCACAAACCTTGAGCCTCCAGATCCGCTGCCGGCCTTTAAAACCAAAGAGGTGAAATAAAATGAAACATGCCCCCCCTGCATTCTGTTCTCTGCCTACTGAAAAGCGGAGTGTGGCAGAGCCTGGGGGGAGCCTGACCTTTGGTCCCACCCTCCTCCGCTTGACAAAGCATATGGAGAAAAAAACCCTTTCCAGCAGCTCCTGAACCTACATGCTTTTGCCCGACTGGAGTCCTGCCCCCTCGCTCGTGGCTCTCTCCTTTATTTAAGGCAGTGAGTTTCCCCCCATACAATGCAGACGGATTATATCTCAAAAGCCGCACTAAGCTGAAAGAGTGTATCTGATTAAGTGCAGGCTTGTAGGTCACGTACCGTATGTGTCTAAGCTACCCCAGTTAACCATTTCTGGAGTGTTAGTGGGGATGGCCCTTTTGCACTGGTTAATATATATATATAAAGTGAATAAGCTTCAAGGTAACATTTTTCAACAAGGCAGCATGAATCAATACACTGCTTATAAGTAAATATTTTTAGTAAATATATTTTTCTTAGATTAGGCATACATTATTAATCTATTTCACATCATTATCAGTGTTATAAACTGTGTGAACTATATAAAAAGGGAGCTTTTTTCAGCAGGGTAGCATGAATCAATAGACTGTCGATTTGCGCTACTATAGCATTTTTTGCCAAGGCAGTGTAACCAGTCACTGCCCAGACATCACCTCTCTGCACCCATGGTGATTTAGAACCACAATCCATATATTTACAGCAACCCCTCGCTTAATCGCTGTTCAGCAGTCCCGACTTCAGTCTCTCGTGGAGCCAAACTAATAATTGTTTACAGAAACCACCGTACATTTTATGATATTCGGGCCTTGTTTTTCAAAAACAAAGTGCTTGTACAAAATCAAAGTAAAAGCATATTCAGCATATATTTACTTTATATATAAATCTCATCGGTCAAATCCTTAAATGTAGTATGCATAATAAATCATTTCAATTGTTTTATTTAAAATGTTATGGACATTTATGTTCAAGTGTACTGAGCTCCACCTTGTAAGAGAGGGTGTGATGTTGCAAATGCAACACAATGGCAACAGTACTGGGAAAATGAAGCCTGACAGGACATCAAGAATGTTTATATGTGAACTGATGGGGTAAAAATAAAATCTTATATAATCGACAACATGAAAACAGACTCCTTAACACCTGCAAATCAGATTTCAAAAGAACTGCCCGTCCATGTTTTTGTAAAATTCATTCTGTAATACTGAGCCTATTCGGTTTAGTGTCAAAACCAAAAGTGAGCGAACAAATTACAGTTCCATAAATAGCCAAATGGTTGTGGATTGGGCTTAACATTAAAACATATTAGATTGTTTTAATAAGGATCTTTAGAGTTAATCATTGTTACAAATAATACTCTATTCTCTATAAGAGATGTTTTATTTGGCTTTGAGCCTAAAGCTTAGCTATCACCTGCAACACCACTGATGTAACTTTTTCACTGTTAGCCCTTAAATGTAGTAAGATGTTAATAGATAATTCAGTACATTTAGGGGGTGCAGTTTGCTTTGCAAAAAGCTTCATTCTGTTCTTTTGAATCTTTTCTTATGTTTCCTGCAGTGCTGGTGGGAGTTCTAATGGTCTCGCTAGTGTGTGGAACTTTTCTGTTGTAGAATTAATTCGTCCTAAATTCGCAATCAAGTCCTCCATTAAGTTGTCTTTGGAAGTGCTGGGTGGCTGTCTAGGCCTTTGGCACGCTCATCAGACGTCATTATATTAATCAGCCAGCTCATCAGAATCACTTGTCAGGAATGAAGCAGCCGTTCCGTTCCGTAGAGCTGCTCGCGGTTCTAACGGCTCGACAGCAGCACAAATTAATTAATTGTCAATTGGATTAATGAGTATGTAATGAGGTTACATGGGCTCAGTCTCCAGACTCATAGAAAGCAATTGGACTGCAGAGGACCACTGCTATCTCTCTCTCTATCTCTCTCTCTTTTTCTCTCTCTCTATCTCTCTCTCTTCTTCTCATTTCTGTCCATCTCATTTTCTTTCTTTCTTTCTCTCTCTCTCTCTCTCTCTCTATCTATCTTTCTCTCTCTCTCTCTCTCTCTCTCTCTCTCTCTCTCCTTCTCATTTCTGTCCATCCCATTCTCTCTCTCTCTCTCTCTCCCTCTCTCCCTCACTCTCTCTCTATATATCTCTCAGTCTTTCTGTTTCTATCTGACTCTCTCTCTTCCTCTTATTCTCTCTCCCTCAATTCCTGTCATTTCTATCCATCCCTTTCTCTCTCTCTCTCTCTCTCTCTCTGTCTCTCTCTCTCTCTCTCACTCACTCTCTCTATATCTCTCTGTCTTTCTGTTTCTATCTCTCACTCTCTCTCTTCCTCTTATTCTCTCTCCCTCAATTCCTGTCATTTCTGTCCATCCCTTTCTCTCTCTCTCTCTCTCTCTCTCTCTCTCTCTATCTATCTTTCTCTGTCTTTCTGTTTCTCTCTCTCACTCTCTCTTCCTCTTATTCTCTCTCCACCCTTCCTCTCATTTCTGTCCATCCCTCCCTCCCTCTCTCTCTCTCTCTATCTATCTATCTTTCTCTCTCTCTCTCTCTCTCTCTTTCTCTCTCTCTCTCGTTCTCTCTCTCGTTCTCATTTCTGTCCATCCTATTCTCTCTCTCTCTCTCTCTCTCTCTCTCTCTCTCTCTCTCTCTATCTCTCCCATTCACTCTC
>JBBKCR010054098.1:0-10697 GCA_037577295.1 Ladigesia roloffi | reverse complement strand
CTCTCACACTCTCTCTCACACTCTCTCTCACACTCTCTCTCACACTCTCTCACTCACTCTCTCACTCACTCTCTCACTCACTCTCTCTCATACTCTCTCTCACACTCTCTCTCACACTCTCTCTCACACTCACTCACTCACACTCACTCACTCACACTCACTCACTCACGAGTTCACTCACTCACAGCTTAACTATTTCTGTGAGGCCCAGTCCCCGTACAATCCTACGGCCAAACTTTAAGGCATCTTACTTTAACCCAAGATTGTCCTTGTGATTAAAATGTAATCAGATTTGAAACAAAATGTCACCCATCCAATACAATCTGTGGTTTGTTTTTGGTCGTAAACTGTTTGAAGTTATGTGAAGTTTTTTTTTAACTGACAAGTGCACCACACACCTGCTTTTAACTTTTTATATAATAAACACAGTTTGTTTATGGAGCCTCTGATGGTCTGATGATTTAATTTCAGTAAATACTGACATTTACGTTAATAGATTTATTGCAGAGCTACAGAAGCAAACTCGACATGCGCATGATGTCTTTTCTGTTTGAAACTGAAAGATGAAGCCTAGAGATGTGTGTACATTTCCTGCACAAATGCTTTAACCGTAATCAGATGATGTAAAAAGATGGTGGATCTCTAGCACCTCAGACGGCTAATCAGCCATTGTCATTCAGGAGACAAAGCATTGGGCTTAAATGCTCATCAGCCGCTCTGAGAGTGTTGGCTCATGTGTTAAGTTTTGGTTTCTGGTGTCAAAGAGAAGTGCAAATAACATCCTGTCTGCTGATAACACTCAAACTGCTGCTGTGGAGCTGTTTTCTTCAGGTGGCTCTGAACGCTGGTGGTTATTTTAATCTCTGAATGCAGTACGGTGCATTTTTGCTTAAAGGAATAGTTCTAATAGGTTTAAGGGTAATGTAGTTAAACACAAAGTCAATAGTCACCCATATTGTTTTTTTGCAAAAACACACCCAAAACAACAACCCTCTTAAAACTACATCCAGCTCTTTAGTAATGTTAAAAATGTTTTGTTTTAGTGAAATCTTTTTTGATCACTTAGTGTTTCTGTATTTTCCTCTCGACTTGAGCACACTTGCCTCTCTGTAACTGATCAGGGTGTTTTATATTTTGTGTTTTTCTGCTTGAACACACTCCATTTCGAGAGGCTGTTCATGTCTGAACGAGCCAGCAGGCCAAATATATATATGCACTAAAGCCAGTCAAGCAACCTAATGATGCTGTTTAATTGTGAAAAAATATGCCCATCTGTTGATTAATCATTTGTTCTTTCTGTGGGGAAATTGTGAATTTGATTGTCATTTAAAACTCAATAGGGAAGTTTTGGCTTTATAGTTGTGCTTTAATGTTGGTGTCATGAAAGAGTGACACCACAGCAGGAAAGGTCAGGACTTTTCCATAGGTCTGCAGGATCTGTGCTGTATCGAAACTTACTGCAGTGGTACAGAAGTTGTTGCACACTCAGATATTCCAGTGAATCTCAGGAATGGTGTTTCTGGCCTAATTCCCAAATTGTCCCAAATCCGCATCCATGGATTTGAACCAGAACACCTTTTGTTATTGTAGACTTTTAATTTTTTTATAGTCTTTCTTGACTTTCCTTACCTGTGTGATGGTTATCTAACCCAGAAAGCATGTCAGTGATGTCCTGGTTCACCTTCACAGAAAACTTAAACTGAAGTTTATCTCTGACCCCGACATATAATAGAGCTTGTTCTTTTGTGGACTTCCCTGTTACTGTCTCCATTGTTCTTTTCGTGTGGGCAGTAAAACATCCATCTTTTATTGTGAAATAGATGTCAGCCAATCAAAGAATAGCGATGCAGTCAGTTCGGCTGCAGCCCACATTTGTCCCTTCCATTGAGCAATGAGGGTATGCCTTGGGTTTGGCTCGTTTTATTGGTAATGGAATAATATTTGTTTGGTTCCTTGTGCCAGTGGAAATGCTCCAGAGGGCAGAGCTTCTGTGTTTGCTGGTTGTTTGTTATTGTTTGACATGTTTTCTGGGAGGAAGTCCATTAACGTGCCTTATGAACCGCTCACTTCCACCGTCAGGCTTATTAAGTGACTCACTGCACCTTCTAGAGCTAATAGAGTGGCTCACTTTTCCTGTTTTCACTGTTCTCTCCCCTCTCTGCTCGTTTTGCACTGTTAGTGTTGTCTTATCTTTTTCCTTTTCTTTTCCTCTTTTCAATCTTCTCGCCGGAGTCCGGATATCTTCTCCGCCGTGGCACCTGCGGATCAGCCTAAAAGTGAATGTTTTCCTGATCTCGTTCACTTTGAGAGATGGGCCGCAGAGGTCAGCACTCAATTAGAGTAATGAAGTCCGTGTCATGTTTTAATCCGTGTTTTCAAGCTGTTTTTGAAGAATTTCAGATCGTTAGACCTCGCAGTTTGAAGCAGAGGTCTGAGGCCTTGATAAATATTTGATTGAAGTGCGAACAGCAGGCTGCATTTTCAGAACACATCATTAGAAGGAATGAACAATTTGGTCAATCAGTCATCTCCAGCCTTTTTGTCCCTCTCCGCAGGCTATTTTAAAGTTGACATCTGATTTGATTGTACAGAATTAGCACGAGCTGCCACAGACACATTGCCAAGGTGCATCATCTCCAGTGATCGTTTCTGAAGTCAGTTTCTGTCGTGAAGGTGTGATATGATCCCTTAAACAACTTCAAACAAGCATAAAGGGGAATTTAACCAAAATATTTAAATCCCTGTGCAATGTCAAAGCCCATACAACAGGAAAAAAGATAAGAGAACACTTTATTTGTCCCAAGGAAGTTACATTTCCGTTGTTACAACTGGAAAGTGGACAGTACAAGAGAAGTAGAAGTGGCAAAACCAATATAATACTATACAAAAAAAAATATTCAGTATAGTGTTTAAATATATCTGTACATGGTATGAATATAAATAGATATGTACACAATTTTACCATAAAAAAAGCCATTATTAGTACATAAACGCGGTTCTACCATTCAGTGTCCAGTCTATTTGGGCCATATATGGATATTAAGTTGTAAAAAAAAAGGTTATAACCAGTATTCCAGCGTGGACTGCTTGTAATCTCCAGACATTTTGAGATTTGAAAATCAGCTCCTCTGATTTTTCTGTGATCTTTCATTGGGTGGCTCTGGGGTCTGGAGTTACATTTCCTTTTATCTGAAGTATTCCATCAAAGTGCAAGCGTAGAGGAACCAGAAAGTTAGTCAAGGGAAGAAACGAGAAGATGGAAAAGCTAAAGCAGGTAGTGAGTGGCTGATGGGATGGTGGAAGAAAGGAGTGGACAAGGAAAAAGGAGAAGAGAGGAGACAAGAAAGGAGCGAAATATGGAGTGGTTTTGGAGAAAGCGGGGAAGGGGAAGGGAAAAAAAGGAGGGGGGGTGAGCTGTGGAAGGGCCTGTGCTGATGTCAGCATGTCTCTCCACACTGCTCGGCCTGGAGCAGCGTGGCAGCCGGGTGTTCCCAGACACGCCCTCTTCCTCTCAGCTCTCCTCCATCTCCACCAGCATGCCAATGCACAGGCCTCTTTTCATCCCGCCGTGCCTCTAATTGCCAATGTGATTTCTGCGTGTTTAGCTTTCTCTCATGGTGGGCGTCGTTTAGTAGTTCAAACACAAACTTCAGCCATGCTATTAAAGCCAACTTTTAACTGCGTGGTGTAACTTGTTACGATTTAATAACAATTTTATGGTTTGGTTTGGGGACTCCCTGATGGTTCAGGTTTTTGTCATACTGGGATAGAGCTGTCTGGAGATCCCTGAGATCAACTTAATGTTCATTCAGACTGCAAGTAAAAGGAAAACCCAAATTCATTTCACTGACCAGACTGCAGACCAGCATAAGCTTAAGAGCTACAATCCACCTTCTCATGTCCGGGAGCTTACTTATCCACACTTAAATGGCCAATTTTTACAGAGAAGGGTTAGATGATGCATTTCTGTGCCTCGTTTAAGCATGGAAGCCAACCAAAGTTGGGGGAAAACGAACTGTTTCTTTTATTTGACTACAGTGACTCAGGGCCTCAAACTCTGTGCCAAGCCAGAAGCGAGTGGCTGTATACTGGCTAGGCACCCTCGATCTACTTGTTTAACCCTTTTGCTTTTTTTGTTTTGTCCATTAAAATATCCAGAATTGATTCTTAAATTATTACTCACATTATACGTCGAGCTTATTGGGTGCTTGTATCATTCATCCCTTAAATAAAAGATGCCCCATGTAACCATAGTAATGGATCCAGCCTAAGGGGGCTGGTAGATGTTGAGTTGGATTGAAGTATGTCAGGTGAATTACTACCAAGACCATGTTGCAGCAAATTGGATTTTGGTACCGGTGTCCTTTTTTTTGTTTTTTTCCCCCACAGTTACAGACCCCAAATCTGTGGCACAGTGAAAAAGATTGCAGCCTTGGATAAAACGATGGCAGCAGTACTTTGAGCCGGGCTTGAAAGCAAAGAGACTTTAAGTGGAGATAAACTGAGTCAACTCTTTTAAATCAGGCCATATTACTTGTTGCTGTACTACTTGTTCCTCATTAAGTGTGTCTTCGAAGGCACATTTAAGCTTCTGTTGCTTATTAGCATCAATGCAGGTTGCTCTGGCTGTCTTGAATGAGTGGTGGCTCCGAAATCATCTGATGGGGCAGAAGTCTCATCCCCCGCACTGAACATGATGGTCAATAGCTGAGGCGTTGGTATGAGGCCGCTTAACTGCAGTGATTGTTCCTCTGAAGCACTTGGGAGTTAATTGCTTGCTCAAGGGCGTAATGGGAGATCTTCCTCACAACAGTGGTGCAGGTTAATTGCCCGTCTGCTAAACGTCTGATAAAGATCAGGAATGTCTCCTATGCTACAGAGGAGGTGTAGTGGTGTGTGTGTGTTTGATTTCTGGGAGCAGAATTGCTAATAAGCTTAACGGGAGAGTTTGAATCAAAATGGTCACAAAATGCATCCATCTCTGTGGCACTCGGCCATCCCCTTTAGTGATTCAGATTTGGGACATGGGGTGGAACGTTTTGAAGGCTCTTGGGTAATGTTGCGAGAGAGTGACTCATGCTTTACTAGATAAGGCTTTAGATTCATTAGATTGTATACGTAGCACAGGCCTTTACAAGCTCGTGTGGTTGCAGATACTCTTAGCAATAGAAGATCATGGACGAGATAAACAACACCATGACGAAGCACTGTCCCTGGGAACAGACCCGGGATGCCAGGCTGGTGTTGAGCAGGGTCTTACATCATTCTCAACATTCTCAAGAAATCTGTTCTCAGGTGATTATGTCCAAGATTCAAGCTCAAATGATTCCAGCTGCTGGGACAAGGTCAGCCTCCTACTCTGTTCCGTAGATGTCCTCCCAGAGGACAGTTATCTGGTGTCAGTTTCTCAATGTTGTTCAGTGAGGGGATCGCAGTCGGCTTGCGTTGGTTTTAAAGAGCAGAAAGTGAGTTCAGCTGAATGGTAGATGCCCGCGTGTTTGGGCTGGTTGGAGACCAGCTGGGTGGTATGATTAGTCGCTGCTAGTCAGAAGCTGTGGGGAAGGCGGCCTGGCACGGGATCAGCTGCAGCAGATGGAGAGCTTAACGTAATTGGAAACCAGCACAGGCCACCACTGCATAAAGGGAGCTTCAGTATTAGTCTGACCCCACATGTCCTAACTGAGATCAATATACTAAGCAGCCAACAAGCCTTTTGTCCTACTTCTTTCCAAGCTTGCCTTTAGTGCCACTTTGGATCCATAATAAACCCTTTTATGGGACAATGTCTCTCCTTCGCTGTAGAGTTTCCGCTAATCAGATGCACACACACCAGGAAATGCCAAATAAAAACAGTGCATTTGAAATTAATGTGGTTATGGTGGAATTCAAATATTTGAGTTTGGATCCAGGTTTCGTATAAATGGCTTTGTTTACATTATTATTTATGTAAGTATTTTATATGTAGTACAGCCTACAAATAATGAGTCAGACAAGACTAGAATAAGACCAAATACATGCTGAACACTGTACTGTGCACACTTTCAGAAGATATACAGTATACCAGACTGCTGTCAGGCAAGCCTTGCTTCGTTATGAAGACCTCTTCTGACAGCTGACAAGTTCAAGGATTTTTGACAGATGTACCATGTCCAAGAGAATATTACTTGATATCCATGTGCGTAAATCTACTGCATGCAGCAGGGGGTTTCGTATTTGGACATATTTGGAGTTTTGTATTTGATTGTAGAACTGGAATGAAGAAAATGGAAATATAAGTTTGTAGTCATTGGCAAGTAATATGCAAATGAGCATCTAACCAATCACAATGTTTCTGACAGGATGACCAGTCACAGCTCGAGGTTACTGGGTGTTCTGATTAACAGCGGTCTACATGTAAATCTGCAAAATCTAATCTTTAACCATTAAAAGTGTTGGTGAGTGAACTCTAAGAATGAGCAACACTTAAGCCATAATATAGATTTATATTAAATGGAAATGGGATGTTTTTATGGTTTATGGATGACGAGAATGTACAATCTGAAACATATTTTAGACTTTAATTCCAGATAGTGATATGGGGAGAGTGATATATCTCAGTAAAATTGTATTGCTGGTTTTTGACCTCACATTGTGCTAGTGAGGGGATTGTGAGTGAGTTGATCGGTATCAACGTAAGTCAGCAGACAGTGAGCTCTGAACACTAACTGCTCATTTTTTAGTGTTTTAGTCCCTAAGGCCCTAAAGACTGAGCTACGCCTGGTGGTGTTGCCATGGAGTGCTGTGCTAAAAGCTGCCCGCCATTGGATTTAGCAGATGGAGCACATCTCATGTTTGGAGATGAACACAGATCACCACTGCCTAAAGAGTGTGAGCAATGAGTTGCCCCAAAAAGTCCTTGGCGAGGTCGAAAATCTAAGAACTCAATAAATCTTCTGTGCCAGAAATGGATACCCCCCTCCCCCCGGTTTCTAAAATTGGGCCTCCAAGTTGCAACATTTGACACTCTGCTAATCAGATGCATTTGTTGCCACTGAGGCCAAGTACCGTTTTTTTTAGCATAAATCTTTTCACGTGCAAATTTGGTGGATTTCAGGTTCAATATTTGTCTGTGTGAAACCAGTTCCTACCAGTGTTGGCAAATTAACTCTCAAAATCATGTCCTCCATCCATTTTATGAAATGAGCACAAATTTACAGCTGGCTGTCACAGAACACTTGTGGTCACTTTAACTGAGAGGTTCTTGTACTTTTGTCTTGATTCAGCTCGTGTGGGCTGTGCCAGAATAGCTTGATGCCCAGATTTTCATTTTGCTGCTCAGAAATGGGTCAAATTTTGAAATCACTTATCCCTTATATAAAGTCTCAAGTTAAGCCAAGCTGCTTTGAGTGTTTTGTCAGTTTTATATTTATTTATTTAACCCTTTATGTGTATATTTCTTATATTTTTTCATGGTCTCTCTGGATGTTGACCTGTAGTGATGTAGATACAGGTCAGTTCCTAATGAGTCTCTCAGTCCTCTCATGGGATTGGTCAGTTTTTCTCAGTCTATCCAGAATGTGTTAACATGCTTAACAGAAGGTCATTCTATGAACATTTTCTAATAACACTCGACATTTCTATCAGTTACCTGCTTGCTGGAGGTTCATTTTGTAACACTTTTCATGTTATCGCTTTCTCACTTGCTGCTAATTTTAGACAAAGTCTGTTCTGTTAAAGTGAACATGAGAGGGAACATCAGCGAGGGGAAATATTACTGACATTAGTGTCCACAATTAAAGCAATTAGACTGACCACCTGTTCACACCCCAGCACCTTTAGATCCCACCAGGATATGCAAAATTATGGATAGTGCAGGTAGAGTTGATCTAACACATTTGACTGGCTGAGACTTGGGTGAAATGCTTTAGTAGCATCAATATAATAAACATTAAGTATCCAAATGTATGGAATCAGGTATTAATACATTTATTAAATTGTATTATATAACACCATGTAATACGTTTCATTAAAGCATTAAATCAGTGTTACTGTTACTTAGTTTGGTTTATTTTTTTGGTCCTTTTCAAGGATGCAGGTTTGATTTTGACATTGATGGGGACACAGTTTGTAACTTAATTCCAGTCACAGTGCATTGGCTAACATTTTTCATTAGTTTACATCACCTAGATCAAAAGTAAAAGGGTGAGATATTGTGGTACCTTTAGAGTATCGATTTACCATTTAACACTGGCTCTTACTAAATCAGCACCAAATGCCTTGTTCCATATATTAAAATACAGAATTGTTAATGTAAAGGCCTCTTTCTCTACATCCACTATATTATAACAAAACTGGGTTAGGAAGGCAGGGCAGAAACAGAACTGTGTTCCAAAAATGACTGACAGAAAAATGGTGTTTTAGTTTTTTGTTTGTTTAAAACAATTATTGGGAACAGTTTAATAGTTGCTATATAGGGCTATGGTAGGGGTAGGGTCTCAATTTGTTTGGCCTAATCTCTGTAGACCTGCCTTCTTCAGTGAAACTCCAACCTTTCAAATTTCTACTTCCCTTTTTCTCCTGGAATAGCTGCCATTTAAGCTGCCATGCTGCCCTTTTTCCAGAAATCAGATGTTTGCGGCTGTGGATACTAGATACACAATGCATTGGAAATGAATTTGCTCAAGGTGCAGAGCAGCCACTTATTCAGGTTTAAATATTGTGTTTTGAACCGGTCCTTCCCAGTGTTGACAGAGTGGTTCCAGATTATTCCTGGTTTGTTTGTTTTTCTTGTTTTTTTTTGATGAATACCGTCTGTACTTTTCTTGGATTTACAAATTAATATGTCATAAGATCATAGGGTTTAGGTGTTCCTCACAGTTAAGCAGCCATGATTCACAGAGATGACTGTTGTAGTACATACTGCCCAGTCTCTCTTTCTCTCGCTCTCTTTCTCTCGCTCTCTTTCTCTCGCTCTCTTTCTCTCGCTCTCGGCATGCAAATGTATAGATGAGTGTGTACTGTAACGTGCTGTGCGCAGGTTGCTCTCGATATTTTTCAGGTAGGTAGAGGTAGAGGTAGAGAGGCAGGTGAAGTTGTACCCTAGTGGATTAAACACTTTCCTGTGAACCTGATGACTACAGTCACAGGTTCAAACACCCCCACTGTCTTACATTGTGTCCTTGAGCAAGACACTTAACCCTCAGTGTCTTCAGGGGGGCTGTTCCTGTATCTAATTATTGTAAGTCGCTCTGGATAAGGACATCTGCCAAATGCCACTTTACTTTTACCTTAAGTACAGTGAGGTAGAGAGGCTCCATGTTGGTGAGTACAGTGAGGTAGAGAGGCAGGTGAGGTAAAGTGGGGTACAGAGTTCAGTTTGCATTACAGTAAACAGTTAACGTTGTGTTTGTGTGCAGGTTAAGAGTTTTATGTAGTGAAGATGCGAGCTCCTTCTGAGTCTCTCTTTTGGCTGTAAACCTCCTGAAGTGTTGGGTGAGACGAGTCTCTGATCCTGGTTGCTCTGGTCTTACTTCTCCTGTTATAAATGTCCTGCACAGACAGCAGAGCTGGTTTGGTTTGGAGTCCTGATTTCTCTGTAGTCCGTTAATAAACGACATGTTTATATGCATGCAGATGATGGGCTGCGGGCGTGTGGTTTTCATTGCTCAGGTCTGTGAGACAGCTCTCTGTTTAAACAGAGCCATTAATGCTCTGGCAGGGGTCCCTTGGTGCAGGCGTATCTCTCCACACACCATCTGCTGACCAAGCCTGCAACACTGCACTTTACTGCATCAGGCCAGTTTCAGCTCAGGGTTTGCCACAGATTATGGGACTCTTCTGTTTATTTATGTCACATTAGTGCAGGAGTAGGATTGGGAAATTCTAGTAAATGGGCTGATTTTCATTTACTCCCCTCGCCCACATGGAGCATTCTCTTAAGCTCCTTTTAAAAATCAGACCTACGCTCTTCTTACGCAATTCACATTATAAAGTCATCACAATCATTATTCCTATCAATTGTATTCATAGTGAGGGCCCTAGTGAGACAAACATGAATATGAATTGCATCCTAACATATTCTATATAATTGATTTCGTTTTTTTGTTTTTCTACCACTGCGCTGGCAGTCTGGCACCCTGTACTCGCCTCAAGTCCAAACTAGCATCTCCTGCACTTCTTGGCACCTAAAAACGGCTGAAACTTAATTTATAAAAGATAATTACACTTGGATTGCAGTCATGATTAAATGTTTATGCCCAAATTGTTCAGCCCTGGGATTACACTAATGACTGAGAGGGCTGGAGTGCTGACTGGGCCCAGGGGCCGCTGACCTCCTGGGTACTTGGATTTGAGCAGTGAGGCTTGTATTGTGAATATAATTTTAAACTACAAGACAAGCTCAGTCTCTCGTCAGCTCCCAGTGAAGGCACACTACAACTCCTGTCTGGAACACCAGACTCCAGGCTGTAGAGGCCTGTTGGTAGATGAATGAGAGAATGTGTCATTAGTCTGTCTGTCTCTTTCAGTCTGTCTCTGTCTCTCACTTATCTTTGTCTCTCTTTTATCTTTGTCTCTCTCTATCTCTGTGTGTCTGTCTCTGTCTCTTTCAATCTGTCTCTGTCTCTCACAGTCTGTCTCTTTCTCTCACAGTCTGTCTCTGACCTCTCACAGTCTGTCTCTGACCTCTCACAGTCTGTCTCTGACCTCTCACAGTCTGT
>JBBKCR010054067.1:0-10697 GCA_037577295.1 Ladigesia roloffi | reverse complement strand
TCTCTCTCTCTCTCTCTCTCTCTCTCTCTCTCTCTCTCTCGCTCTCACACACACACACACACACACACACACACACACACACACAAACAGTTGTTCATATACAATATCAGGATGTCCTCCATAGGTACCATATTTACTATATACATGGATCTATTTATAACAATATGTCCTAAAAGTATTTTACATGCATATTTGTGCAATAATAATATCTCATATGCATCATAAAT
Organism: Ladigesia roloffi; assembly: GCA_037577295.1. Taxonomy (NCBI): domain Eukaryota; kingdom Metazoa; phylum Chordata; class Actinopteri; order Characiformes; family Alestidae; genus Ladigesia; species Ladigesia roloffi. The sequence goes on along the minus strand of JBBKCR010054067.1, from coordinate 10,470 downwards.
ATGTAAGTTATAACATCACACATGCAGTTTAAATATAGATATATACTTACATCTTAAATATTCCATCTATATGTATAACCCAAATTTAAATCACATAATCTCAAAAGAAATGTTTTTTTCTGAGTGGGCGTATTCTGAGTTATTTATTTATAATTGGATAATTTTATTAGACCTTTAAATCAGGACATTTTTGAACTGTTTTATGCACACATACATACACACACAGCCACACATGTACACACACGCACACACACACACACACATACACACACACACGGACATTCCAAGCTTTTATGTAAGTGCGGAAGCAGACTGATCTGACTCAGTGAACACTCAGTAAGGCGTAATGGAGCCATTGTTGTGTGGGATGGGGAAGTTCAGTCCCAGTGTGTCAGAGCATATCGCTCTGTTCCTGTCCTGTGCTGTCATCTGTTAGTGCATGTGTGTGTGCAAAAGAAAGTCAGCTTGTGTGTGTGTGTGTGTGTGTGTGTGTGCAACTGAAAGTCTGCTTGTGCTTGGGCATGTGCATGTGTGTGTGTGCGTATGTGTATATGCAAATGTCTTTTTGTGCATGTGTGTGTCTGGTGTGTGTGTTTGAGTGGGAATGTGTGTGTGTGTGTGTGTGAATGGTTTCCTCTACACATGCTGAATGAATAACTGTATTTGCGCTGTTCCATGTCAGAGTCCAGCAGAAATGAAGGCAAAAAAATATAAATTGCAACATTTCAAAACAAATAAAGGCATTTCTTTGTAAATGATGTTTCTGTTTATTCTGTGTGGGCATGATTGTACTTCACTGAGCTGCTCAGATGCATCAGCGCTGTGCTCTGAAGTCTGAAGGCGGAGATCCTGCACTGAGTTGAGCAGAGAGTCACAAGATATTAGTCTCTGGCGTTTACAGATGTTAAATAAAGAAGATTTGATTGTTTTGATTCCACTACTGTGTAAATAGTCGCGTACAGACGTCACTTTTCTGTTTCATCCCTTTCATTCTTTCTTTCTATCATCTTCTTCTTGCTTACTTTCACTCTTAGTTTTTCTTTTTTTTATTTCTATCTTTCTCTTTGTTTGTTTGTTTGTTTATATTGTTTATTTGTTTCTTTCTTTCTTTCATTCTTTCTTTCTTTCTGTCTTTAATGCAATACTTACCCCGCCGAGTCATGTCTGATTTTACCTGATAAATTTCGCTCCCCATCACACAAGTGTCCTAAGCTCAGGAGATGGAGATTAACATGTGCCGCCTACAATCAGTGTTGGAACTGGCCATACTTTAATGCTTTTTAATGCTTATGACTGTGTTATTACAAATGAATTATAAGATGAAGTTAATAAGGAGTTAATAAGCATGCAATATATAAGCTGCACTATAACAATATAGTTGTAAGAGATCTCCAGTGGTTACATTGAAGTTACATTAATTATGAATGTGTTATTACGCAGGTATTAGACACAATCGATAAATAAAATGAATAATGATATAATGAATAATCAAATTTATCACAACATATTTTAAAGTGACTGTTCCATTCCTAGATTTTACAGTCAATAAACAGTACTAATAAATGCCTATTTGTTTTCTTTACCTCATTGGTCTCTGACCGATGCAGTTAAAACTTTAACGGAAACAGTTAAACACCCACATTCTGAATGTTTTTAATTCATCATCGGATTCCTCATCGTTTCTACCCACCCAAAGCATTTCCATTACAGACCTCATAATCATTAATGCTTTGATTTAACCCGGGAATTCCCCCCATTCCAAACAATTTAATTGCAACTGAAACCTCAGCTGTTAATTTCTCTCTCACACAGATGAGGCCACTTCTGTTGAAAGCAGCAACATTTATGAAGAGCAGTCAGGCAAACGGAACAAAAGTCTTTTGAGTGTTGAAAAACTTCACTGAACTGGTTCAAAAGAGATGTCAAGCCTCTTACCAAGTGAGAGGAACCATCTGAAAGACAACGCCTGGAAGTGGCACTTATTTTGAAACTGCCATTGACTCATTGATTCCAAACACGACTGCAAAAAGTCAGAAGAATTTCTAATGCTTGGCAAAACAAACACATTCGCAAATCTTATACTAAACCACTGATTATACCGAACTACCAGTATTCCTACAAGGAGGTCCAGGAAATGCTGGATGAAAAATAATGAAGTGTTTTATTGCTTTCAGCACCCATAATATCACTACTGATACATGAGAACCCCACACTCATGTGAGTTTAAGAGTCGGGAAAACACTGTAGGGAGCGATTCCTCCAAAACCACGGTTGAGAAACAGTGATCCAAACTATCCAAAACACTGTTTCTGGTGGTTTGGGTGTTGTCCCTGCGACCAGAATGTTGTGGGTTCAAATCCCAGAAATGCTAGAGGCATCACTGAGGGACCATTGCACAACACACCATCCTCACACTCCTCTTTGCTGGCTGCACACTGTTTCATGTGGTGACTGTTTTAAATGCAGGAAAATAATTTCACTGTTCACATTGTGACAAATGGTTCACTTACACAATCCCACTTTCTGCCTCCAAGTCATGTGGACACGAACCACACCGAGTTGCTACTTATGCAGCTTCACTGGACCTTGCTGATCTAGCATCAAGATGGTAATGAAGTGAGAGCAACATCCTAGCTTGAAATTGTTAAATTGAGATGGCAAATTTCCAAATTAGACACACACTTTGTAAGAATCAATTCTAACTAGGTGCTTGAACTGAAAGTTCTCAAGGGTGCCAGAAGTAAAATTGTTTGAGCCAGATTCTGGAAGTTAAAGACTACATGTAGCAAGAAAACACAAATGAAAAAAATGTGAGCGACCTTTTTGTCAAGAGTAGTGGTCACCAACTGTCCCCTTGTGTTCTGTGTTCAGCACCAGCCTTCATTTAGCATGTTGCCCCTTCCCCTCCCTCAGTCAGATGTCTATTATACAGAGCAAGTGTTGCAGACTGTGGCTGGAACTGGACTCAAAAATGTATATATGCAACACCAGGATTGGAGATCATTAGTTAACATGTTCTTAAATTTTTATAATGCTAAACACTGTTAAACTAGCTTAGCAGCTAACTGCTAACAGGATCTGTAGGGTTTCCTACCACAGTGTGTACTACCTACCACTACACGTAAAAGCTTATATTAAGTTGCAATGTCCATGACTTCAGGGCAGCCTGCATTACTACTGAAAATGCTCCAGCCTGCTTTAGTGATGTAGCATAATGCAAAATGGATTTACTGCTATACTTGGATAAGATACAAGGCTTAAGCTGCAGACAAAGCCAGATTTCCAGTAATGAGCTGATCCCAGAGGGAGGTCGATTCACCTATGCATACACAACAGCACATGCACACAGCTACCTCCCACCCTAACAATCACAAGCTCTACTACATGCTTAGATATCGTCACTGTAACACACTCATAAAAGTACTGCACTAGAAAAAAACATAAGAGACCACTGCTAAAATGTTCAGTTTCTCGGGTTTTATCTTTTCTAGTTGTGAGTATTGAACTGAAGAGCTTTGCCTTAGTTTTTAGGTACTGTAAACAATATTTCTCCTGATTTCCAAATATTGTTATTTAAAGCTTAATTTTAAAGGAATTGATAACACATCAAAATAATGAAATGAAGCAGCGTTTACAGAACTAAAAAATTCAGAGAAAACTCTCGTTCAATCTTAAACAAAATGTTAACAATTACCTTTGATGAATTTCTAGTGGTATTTTACCATCCAACTGGTCTCATTGTGAGAGGAGAGTGTGGATTACAGCAGTGTTTTGATGATGATCGAGGTTTCAGAGGTCAAGCTGAGCTTTGTTTGTAAATTCCAAGTCACATATAGCCAACGTTATTGTCATTTAAGGAACGTGTAATGATAATAAAAAAATGCTATTGGGATTTTATAAATGGCATCATATGCAAATGAACATAAAGAACAAAAAACATTTATATTTTAGGTTTTTGAAACAAACAGAAAATAAACAATCTTTGAATTTTTTAGCCCACAAGTGTTGAAATCGTAATTTTACTACTACGTTAAAGGTTAGAGAGCCAAAAATGAGTTAAATATTTGTCAGAAGGAGCCTCGTCATTTTCTATAACCACTAGGTACCTGGAGCCTCTCCCAGGTTCTATGGGCATGAGGTAGGGACTCACCCTGAGCTGGTTGCCATCTCAACAAGGCAATAGAAACTTTTTTGCTACTATTTAGACCTCTCTTTGCAAATATTGTTATTTGTAAGAATATGTAAATACAGTGTGCATTCCTGTTCTATCACTTGCAGGAGCTACTTTATGATTCCACAGTGGATTTTACCATGTAAAAATCTTCTGCTGCTGATTTAAGGCCATTGCCCCAACATTAACCATGATTACCACAGCAGTAAATTAGAACATGTCAAGGATCAGCGCCAGTTTTACCCGGAGAGCGTCCTGTTGAACGTATGTAGGGTTAAAAATATAGTTATATTTAACAGGAATGTGAGGAGCTGTGCCCGTAGGGACAGAATGTTTTACGGCTTTAATGGATTTCACTTTTATAGATCTAAGGGTCTAGCACTAGGGCTGGATGGAATATCACATAAACTCAGCTGTGAAAAACCACCTCAAAGGGCCGAAAGAGGAGAACTAATGCTGTTGCGTCTCCTGTGAGGTAGAAACCTTAAAAGACTGGTATGTCTACTCAGAAATCAAACTTTAAAGAGTTTCCATAGTTAGGTTTGAACAATATGGTCATAATAATAGAGTATTTATGTATAACATATGTAATTAAGGCATTTATGAGTGTGTTCATGCATTTTGTCTTGTTATTTAATGGTGAGGATTTTCTTCCACTTCCCCACCCCCTGTAATTCGAGCCCTGGCAACAAAGTTCAATATTGAGATAATGATGAACTAGCAATACATTATACAGCCCTTTTACCCAAAATGAATACTCCTAAGTGCCGCCAACCAAGCAATAAACTGATGACTCGTTTGGAATCACCTCAGTTTGCAGGATGTTATATACGACACAAATGAGCGAAACTGGCGGAGAAATATGTTTCCACTGATGGCCTGTAAAAATGAAGTTGCTAGACTGAGCATTTGGGGGAAAATGTTTAGCTTAGTGAAAAAATTTATGTTTTTTATGTGCTCAACTGATCCTGCTGCTACAGATCAACGGGAAACGGTTGCAAATGCTGCCATCTAGTGGTAAACATCGGATGTTGCAGATTTAAACAGCTGTTCGGTTGTAAAGGCTCATAAAGACACAATTATTTCCATGAATAGCTAAACGTTAGTAAGCAGTATTTGGAAAATAAATCTGACATAAACGGACATGAACCTGGGGTCACCAACGTGGTTAGGGTTAGGGTTAGGGTTAGCATGCCCCACATGAGAAGCCTGCAGACCAAATATAGCACAACTCATCATTGAGCAGCTTCTAACAGGTAATTTTACCCTGTTGCTTTTCTTCTTTAATCTCATTTGCATTTACATCTGTTTGAAAATGACGTTATCTAAAAGAAAGCATTTAAAACATGTTTATTATACATTAATTTAGGTAAACTGTATCAGTATATGAAACTGGTAGCCCTTCGTATGGCTCAGTAACCATGAAGTAGCCCTCAGTATCAGAAAGGTTGATCCCTGATGTACACACTGCTGATATGAGTTATACAGTGTATAAGTTGCCAGTGTTTATAAAAGTGTGGATGAAATATAAAAAAATAAATGTGTAGCGGATGTAAGATATGAGAAGAATTTGTCCAGTTTGAGTATAAAGCAGGATTCCGATACATAATTTCTCTTTTTTTCTACTCCACATTTTCACACACTTCAGTGATACTGCTATTATCTAAACTGATGCAACATCAAAAGCACACTTCATATAAACACACACACACAAGCACACACCCGCACATACTCACACACACTCCACACACACAAAGCATTAATCTCCACATTCTGGCTGGAGTAGCTAATGCCCACTGTGGGCTTTGTGTGTCTGTTACAGCAGCAATCGCATGATGTCATTCGATACCAGATGGAGATTATTTGACCAGATTAGCCGCATTGTAACATTGAGAGGGTTTTGGAGAGGCCACTAGAAAAACACAAAAGACTTTAACAAAAGCCCTCAGGACTGTGAGGGGATATAATACACAGGCCAAAACGAGAGTGTATTCAGTCAGGCCACTCAATTGCTGGGAACCTGTAACTGTAGAAATCAAAATAAAAGAAATTCCTTCAGCCAAAGTCCAGCATGGAGGAGGTCTGTCTCTCAATGTGGGCTGCTTGAATATGAGAAAGACAGAGAGAGAGAGAGAAGGATGGAGAAAGAAAAAGAGTGAAGGAAAAAGTGAAAGGCAGAGAGCGAGAGAGAGAAGGAGAGATCAAGAGGGAAAGAAGAGTGTGTGGTTTGGGACGCAGCATGACCTACCATGAGCCTTTTCAAACAGCAGGGTCTGTTTTCACAAACCAGTTCATCCTAAAGCTGCTCCATGATCTCTATGGTCCTGGGCATGTTCAAAACAGCATGCGCCTTTACGGGTCCCATGGTGGTGCAGTGGGTAGCACTGAGCGTTTGAATCTGGGTTTTGGTCTGAGGCATGTGTGTGAAGTTTGCATGTTCTCCTCATGGTGGCATGGGTTTCCTCTGGGGTCTCTGGTTTCCCCAACAGTCCAAAGACATGTGCCGGGGCAATTGGGGATTTGAAATTGATCATAGGGTGATATGACACCGTAATAATACTCAAGATATAAGCAGCCTGTTTATATATTTTATATTTATTCACCCCTTTGCTTTGAAGCCCCTAAAAAGTTCTTGTGCAACCAATTACCCTCAAAAGTCACATGAAGTCCACCTGTGTGCAATCTACGTGTCACAGGAACTGTCAATATAAACACACCTTTCCTGAAAGACCCCAGAATCTGCAACACCACTAAGTGAGAGGCATCACATCATGAATGCCAAGGAGCTCTTCCAACAATTCAGGGACAAAGTTGTTGAGATGTCAAAAACCAATATTCAAATCTTGGATTATCCCCCAAAGCCCCCAAAAATCCATCATCTCCAAATGGAAAGAAAATGGTACCACAACAAACAGGGCAAGTTTGCAAAAAATGATGTGGGCGACTCCCCAAATGTATGGAGGAAGGTGCTTTGGTCAGGTGACACTAAAATGTAACGTTTTGGCCATCCAGGAAAATGCTGAGTCTGGCACAAACCCAGAACTTTCCATCTCTCCAAGAACAAAAAAAAACCCAGTGGCACGATGTGGCAAGCTCATAGAGATTTATACAAAGTTACTTGTTGCTGTTATTGCCACTGAAAGGACTGACTTTAGGGGGGTGAAGAGTTTTGCATGCTGAATTTTTCCGTCGTTTTCTCCTATTTTTTGTTTGCTGCAGAATTTTTTAAAACTCTTCAAATTTGTAGGTGTGTTGTGTAAACGAGATGCAGACCATTTTAATTCCAGGCAACAAAACATCCAGAATGCCAAGGGGGAGTGGGGAGTGAATACATTTGCAAGGCACTGTAAATCGGTGTTTATTAATTATGAATTTTACATAACCTGAGTGTAAATTTGGCCTAAAACTGAACTGAACAGTTTGAGGAGTTTGAGTGTGAAGAAAATTGAAAAACTTAGAAATACACCTGAGTTAGTGTGGGGTTCAGCTGCATTTTATTTACTGACAGATTCACACACACACACACACACACACACACACACACACACACACACACACACACACACAGGGTAAATATCACAGCCAAGCTGGTCATTCAGAGACTTTTTCTAAATCACAGTCAGTGAATCATTAAGTCTGTTCGTGGATCAGTAACAGAGTCCTCAGTCAGCCTTGTAAAGTCTGGTGTGACTGAAGCACTTTACAAGATTCATAAAGTTAGTGAACACCTCCATAAAACTCTACTGACAACTGACCCCAGCCTGCATAACCTGCAAAAGCTTATTCCAATTAGTCATGTGTAATAGAGGCTGAATAAGTCCATGGCCTGTTATTTAAACCCAGGTGGTATTATAAGTGATGCTGGTTGAAATGAGCCTTTAGAATTGTATGTGCACATGTTGAAATGTAAAGTGGCACCTTATAATCAAATATAAAGACACCACAACTCACAGAGAACACTGTGGACAATCACCAACGGAGATCAGTGTGTGGGGATAGTACCTTGTTCAAGGGCACTATAGTGGTGCCACTAGCAGCTCTGCGATTGAAACCTACAAGCTTCTGATCATATTAACAATTCCCTAACCACCAGGCCACCATTGACCCCAAACATACATGGTCTATCTGTCAAACCCTGGTCTCCGGCGTTAAGTTTGGGGATACATGTCACTATACTACTGAGGAGAAGGTCAAATAACATTGTTCAGCTTGGCTAAACTCTTTCTATGCATTCTATTGCAGCCCCATTTGTACTGGGACTGCATTTTATTCACCCTCCATTTCTACTCGTGCACTTAAATGTGTCTTTCCCCATCTAATGTGCATTAAAAATATGTCAGATGAATTTTTTTTGTATATATCGTAACCATTTAACATTGCAGACATTTATAATAGTGGCCAACAGCAGACTGGAAAGTTCCTCCTGTTTCGTTAAACTGTCTGAGTAGACACAGATGGAGTGATTATAGGTTGTAGGCTGCCCTCTTGTGGGTCAAGTTAAATGCTGCAACTTCAGTGACTACAGAGCTTTCACTGCTGCAGGGTAGTTGTACCCCAGATCAGGAAAATTATGAACAAGCATACCACACCATAATCAAGACTGTTAATGCTAAATTTGCCCATAAAAACAGACTACAACGTAAGTCACTGTTTATAAGAGCATGGGCACAGTGCAACAACGTAATGCCACTGGCAGATTCACCTTCTTGAAATACATTGAACTCTCCAGTGTTGTTGCTCTCAGTGACATTAAATGTTTAATTAGCCTTTATCAATCTGAGACACACACGCGCACACACACACGCGCACACACACACACGTAGAGCACATGTGCACATGTGTATATATATATATTAGAGGTGAAGCCGAACCTTCATATGGTATTCGGAAAGGCAAAAATAACGTGTTTTTACGAATACGATATTTTGACAAATGCTTTAAAATAGCTGTATTTGTAAGCACATCATATTAAAATAACTTCACCTCTGCTTTTAATGGATTTTCCCCTTTTGATCACTTAATTGCTAATACATTATTGAAACTGATTTTACTTATTCCCTCATTCTCCAAGCCGCTTATACTTAACCAGAGTTTCGGGGGTACTGGAGCCTTTCTTGGCAGTTAAAGAGTGAAAGAATACATAAACACATTCATCCACACATTCACATTTAGGGGTAATTTCACATCTCTAGACATCCAGCAGACGAGACAATGAGACTAGGTTTATTACAGAACCAGGTTTATTATGGAAAACAGGGGAAACAGGGAGGAAAAGGGACAACACAGAAATACAGACCAGGGTTAGATGGATGTCAGGAACCTAACATTCCAGATCCGTCCGGCTACACACAGACCCTTTATCAGGTCTCACCACAGGGTCAAGCCTACATAAGCTAAGATAAACTAAATCTTTATTGCCATTGTCTCTTTAAGGAACAACATATTATACGGTTTGAGGCATATAGTTAAGACAGGAATAAAATAAGACAGAGTTAAATAACCAATAGTAGTATTAGTAGTAATAGCATTCCTGGGAGGGCAGTGAGGGCTGACTGACTCGATCCTGAGCAGCAACATAACCCAGAACACTGGGACCTCATGCTTACCCTCACTATAATTGGTTATTAATTGCCAGGTCAATGTAATTCACAATGACTAGTCATGGTAGTTACACATTTGAATGCATACATACATTTAAGTACATAGAAACATTTCATAAACTGACATTTTTCATTACTTTATGGTATAATTGATCAGTTTTAACAATTTATTATTTTGCTGGGGGTTTATTTCCGTTTTCAAGAGTTTAGGACCAGGGAACATTTTTTGTAAGGTTTTTTGAAAGGGTAAGTCCAAATTGAGTTTATATGTAGTTTGATGTTCGGAAACTCTTTTTGGATAATTGTAAGCATTTGTTTAGCATATGTTGTTCATACAAAGTATAAAAAGCATGAAAACATTTGACTATACTATACATTTTACTTTACTTTACTATACAGCCACATCTTCGCCCACCAGCAGAGGGAGCCCCAGTGCGGACACCTTTGCTGTCTGGGTCAGGCGGCCTGCTCCTTTAGACCAAGCTGGTTCCAGTATTCAGAGCTCCTCCAGGAGTCTGGGTGCTCTGGCATCTCTTTCCATTTCCTTGGTCCTCCTAGTTCCTGCCCTCCTTGGTGTTTGTCTACCCAACCCTTGCCTTTAACACTCACAGCTACAAACTATTCAGCAGTGTTGTGCAAGTTCACACTTTTTATGAACTAGTTCAAAGTTCAGTTCACACATGCTCAAAGTGAACTGTT
>JBBKCR010054057.1:0-10697 GCA_037577295.1 Ladigesia roloffi | reverse complement strand
CACTCCCACAGTTCAGAGCTCCAGCAGGGCGGGGTGTGAGTTTATAAACACACCCACAGTTCAGAGCTCCAGCAGGGGGCGGTGTGAGTATATAAACACTCCCACAGTTCAGAGCTCCAGCAGGGCGGGGTGTGAGTTTATAAACACGCCCACAGTTCAGGGCGTGTGTTATAACGGCCTACGGATACAATTTACATCATTAGTCAATTTGTCCGGCTGGCCTGGTTTCAGACACAAGTGCACGGGTTTGGGTCATGTCGGTTTTCATTTTTTGGGCACAATCTGGGCTCTAATGTAATAAAAATGTTTCTAGAGGGGACTTTTTTTTCTTGATTTTTCTCTTTTAAAATTGGGTGCATCTTATATTCCGGAGCGTCTTATACATACAGTACTTGATATCTTCCTTTGTGGTTCATTTTCCAATTAAGCCCAAAAAGAACTATTTTAATTTTTTAAATGCCTAAATTTTACATCAAAATATTGGGGAAATTATTTCATTAATATTAACAAAACAAATATGAAACTGTTTACAGCTTTCTAGTGCGATTCTGTGTGATGTCTTAGTGATTCTCACAATTCTCTGAGTGTATATGACTTCAGGAATTATGTTCTTAGAATAAAAACAATTGACTGATGCAATTTCACAAACAAAATTAGTTCATGAAATGAGTGAGAACAACTTTGTTTTAAGTTCTCTTGCATCCATTCACAATTACTTCTTATAAAATAATTTACTTAAAGTTTCAATCAGTTAAAATTTGGCAATAAATCTGACTTGAAGCATCAAAAATATTCCATTACTCAATACAAATATGAGTGCTAATGACAGCTCTAGTTTATTAAAAACTTAATTATGTTTTTACTAACTGTTAAATAGTCTGCCGGAACTTGGCAATTTATCTCTGTCACATAAACAGAGAGAGAGAGAAAGCGAGAGAGAGAAAGCGAGAGAGAGAAACCGAGAGAGAGAAACCGAGAGAGAAACCTAGAGAGAAGGAAAGAGAGAAAGAGAGAGAGAAAGAGAGAAAGAGAGAGAAAGAGAGAAAGAGAGAGAGAGAGAAAGAGAGAGAAAGAAAGAGAGAAAGAGAAAGAAAGAGAGAAAGAGAGAGAAAGAGAGTGTCTGATCTCAGCCTCACTCTTCTTTAATTTTAGTTCCATTTATAGTGAAAGTTTGCACTTTTTGGACACAGCTTGTGTGTGTCGTCCCGAAAGTGCAGTTTTCTAGTTTTGTTGTCTTCCTAGTGTTCCCGTTTTGAGTCTCTAACAGATGACTGCCATCACCAATTCAACACGCTCAATCTGCCAAAAACACACTGGTGAAGACCTAGAGACACTGCTTTAAGTACGTGTGGTGCTCAGCCATTGGTGCTTCACCAGCGGCCCGATGGTTTCCCATGGCAAACAGTCGGCTTGACAGTTTTCCGTTTGGTCTCTGGCTTCTGGTTTGGACAAAGATCATAACTCTGGAGTAGAAAATGGTTTGATAACCATCATAGTTTTGACAGTAAGAATCAGTGTAGTTGAAATGATATTTTCTTAATGTACCATATGCTGGAGATAAATGAACGGCTGATTTAATTTTACGGTGCATCTGTAGGTCTGCACATGCATACAATATGTACCCAGTTACCAGACCCATGGAGAGCATTAGGGTGGCAGGTCTCAATTTCACAGCACGCCACTTTCCTTGTTTGTTGAAAAAGTAACCAAATTGTGGCCGCCTACATCTTTTTTGGTCGGTGTGTTTACCTGCTCCCAGGAACAGTGCGATTACACACCGAGTAGGAGGACGAACCCAGCAGAGCATTTCACCACTGTCTGATGAACAAAACCTTCTGACTGCCAACAGGTTCTGTGTCAGACAACTGCGGGTTAAAAATACTCTTTCAGAGATGATTCATTTCCCACGTCGCGTGTTCCTCTTGCATTCTGGACTAATAGCTAGTTTTTGTACCCGTGTGCAGATGGGGAGACTTGAATAAACCCAGTGATCTCTCACCTTTTGTCTGCAGTTCAGATTATACAGGGGAAATCATTCTGCTACCCAATGGTGCAACACATGTGGGGTCCACTGAAAAGCACAAACATGGCACGGAAGTCCTATCTTGCTGAATAGCTAAAAAAATGAACCATTACCCGGATTTATAATGTAAGATTTCCCCACTTCATCATACAGGCTTGGTATAAAAAACACAGCAGTATAATTAGATTTCTGACACCATCAAGAACAACAACAGATTATTACACCTCTAGGTCCAGATTTTGGATCACTGTATTGATCAGGGTGTGTGTGTGTGTCATTGCATTATACAGTGTGAGTTTATTGGCTGTTAAAAGGTGTTTTTAAAAGACTGAAAACGAACCGTCAATAAAAACAGACACCAATCAGTTCTGTATTATTCTACAATCAGAGTTAGACCTCTGACATCATCAAGGTGAAGAACAAAAGACCTCTAGGTCCAGACTGTAGACCACTGGGTGGATATATTAGCCATGTGTGTGTTTTAGGTGACTGCATTAGGTTAGGTGACTATACCAGCTTTAAGAGGGTCTTTTAAAAGAAGCCAGATCTATTTTGTAGAGTATACTGGCTTTAATAGGGTATTTTAAAGAAGCCAGATGTGGTAGGCCTTTGCAACATTCTGACACAGAACAACACCTTGCTAGGTCTTCTATCTCTGCTGGTGACTGTAAACAAAAACAAGGGCAGTTCACGTCGAGGTTACGAGCCATTTCCCCCCTCCTAAAAAAATCAGCCCATGCAGAAAAGTGCACATTCATCTGGCTGGGATGGCGCTGCATTGTTCGCGCTGAATGGAGCCCTGCTGGCTGCTGCTGGTGCCCTGCGTGACCAGCTGTTGACGTGAATCATCTGCCCATCTTTGTGATGCCCAGCAAAAATGTCCTGTTTACCTATTTCTGACAAACCGGGTTCATGAACAGAAGCTTTAGCATCCCTCGTGTGTCCTGGTGGAGGCTGCCAGCGCGCTCCTGTGAGATGGACGGCTGGAAAACAGGAGTCCTAGGGGAGATGCTGCAGTGGTTCTGCTGGGGAACGTCTTGTAGCACGCAGGCTAGCTGTAGGCCCTCTGACAGAACAGTGTGGTGTGTGTGTGTGTGTGTGTGACAGAGAGTGAGAGTGGGAGAGAGAGAAGGGAGAAGCACTTGCCTGCTCGCCGAGGTCGATGGCGATGTTGGTGATGGCCAGAGGGACCAGGAACCTGATGAGAGGCCAGTAATGAGCGAGAGCTGGGAATGTCACCATGACGGCGAGAGAGCATCTGCTGCGAGGAGAAGTCAGACAGGTCGGTGTGTGTGTGTGAGCGTAAGAGTGTGTGTGGCTTGTTTTCTAACAGGAATCCAAAGAAATGGGCTCCGTCCCTGCCCTCCTACACAACAGCAGCAGCAGCATCATAAACAATGATGGGAGAAGAGGAGGGCGGCCAGAAATTTCTCTGAACGGATTCTCCATTGTTCATCCATCGGTGGGGCGAAGAAAAACAAAACAACAACAAAGAGACAAACACGTAAACAACCGAAAGTCGCCAGAGCGCGCCTGTGTGTGCGTGTGTCTGTATGTTTTTCGTCGCGTGCTGCGGTACATCGGCCTTGCGCGCGGATCCTCCGCCTTTAAATCTGCACCCCTCCCCGCGCGGCACGTGGGGAAGACCACGCCCACCAATGGCGTCATGGAGAAGGGGCGAGCTGTCTGTGTTGCTATGGACAACAGAGGCAGACTGACGGGCCGTTACCTAAACTCCCAACAGTAACAGATATTTTTACCTAAACTCCCAACAGTAACAGATATTTTTACCTAAACTCCCAACAGTAACAGATATTCTTCCTAAACTACCAACAGTAACGAGTATGTTTACCGAAACTCCCACACCTAACAGATATTTTTATGTGAATTACCATCAGCAACGGGTGTTTTTTCCTTCTTCTATTTTAACTGAAACTACTAACAGTAATGGATATCTTTACTTAAAGTACTAACATTAACGGGTGTTTATGCCAAAACTACTACTAATAATGCGTTTTTACCCAGAGTACTAACAGTAATAAAAATTGTAACTAAACGACTTACTGCAGGGGTCACCAAGATGGTGCCCGCCTGCACCAGGGTGCCCCCAAGGACCCCATGATTATCCCGCGAACATTTTCTAATAACATAACTCACCAGTGAGCAGCATTTAACATAAAATTTTATCCTGTTGCTATTCTTCTTTAATCGCATTTGCATTGATATACATTTAAAAAAAACCATTTAAAACATGTTTAATATATGTGAAGTTTAGATACAATTAGGTACATTTTGTTTTAGTGTATCAAACATGTAACCCCCACCGTCCTATGGCTCGGTACCTGTGAAGTAGCTCTCACTTTCAAAAAGGTTGGCGACCCCAGACTTACAGGAACGGGAATTTTAACCTAAACTACCAAGAGTAACAGGCATTTTATCAAAAGTAGGACTATCAGCAACGGGTATTTTTACCAAAACTGCCAACAATAACAGGCGTTTTACTGAAACTACTAATAGTAATGGGCATCTTCACCTAAACAGTATCAAGTAAATTTTGTTTACTGAAAAGACAAACAGTAGCAGGTGTTTTACCAAAACTACTGGGAGTAGCACTTTTAAAAATATATATATATTTTTTTTTTTACCAAAACTGCTAACAGAAACAGGCGTCATTACCTACATTATCAACAGTAATATATTTTTTTAACTTAAACTACTTAAACACTAACAGGTATATTTATTTAAACTACGAAGGGTGTCAGGTATTCTTACTGAAACTACTAACAGTAAATGTATTTATTATTGAAACTACTAAAAGTAATGTTTTTTTTTTACTGAAATTACTAACAGCAATTATTTTGTAACCTAAACTGCTAAAATAAAAACGTTTTAACATAATTATCAACTTAATAATAATTTTGGAAGTATTCTTCCAAAACTATTAACAGTAATGGTATTTAACAGCAACAGGTATTTTTGTGCTTAAATTACAAACAGCAACAGGTATTTTTTTACTTAAATTAGTGTCCATTTTTACCAAGAATTACTAACAGTAACGGGCACTTTTACAATGATCATTTAATGCTGTCTTCCTCTGTTCTGCGTTTCTGTATGCCAGATTTCTTCAATGCTAGAATACATATCTGTTATATTATTGTATTCGTTTTGTCATCGCCTGCATTAAATGTTGCCTTGTTCTGTTGTTTTGTTGCTCTTGTGTTTTTCTTGCACTTTCTCTTTCGCCTGGTTTCTGAATTCTGTATTTTGTCCTGCATGCACATGATGTCTTGTGTATTCTAGTTGTGTTTTTTTGTTGTGTTGCACCATGGTCCTGGCGGAAGATTGTTTTATTTCACTGTGTACTGTGTATATGACTACAATGAAAATAAACAAATTTGATTGACTAACAATAAAATATATTTTTTACCAAAACTGCTAACAGTAACCAGCATCTTTTAAAACCTAAACTACTTACAGTAGCAGTGTTATTTTTACCGAAACTACATACATGCCAGGTTTGGATCTTTGTCATTCTAATGTCATGAGCTGTGACTATTTAAACAAGTGACTATGTCTTGGTGTTCATTGCTTTGGTACATTGCTGTTCTGACTGCCTGGATAAACAGCCCATGAAAGTTATAAACAAACTGTATAACTTTCTTATATCTGACATCTAAATTTCTGTCCAAATAAAAACTATTGATAGTGTCATTTACAAATTTGTCTTTATTTATAGTTGCTCCTTAAATGGAGCTTAAGCTACTTTACCCACATCTGATCAAGGAAAGACTTGTGTGTGTAGAACGTCTAGCCTGAAGGTCTAGTAAAATTACATTTTTCAGTACCTGCTTTAAAATATAAAGCTTGCAAATATCAGACAGATAATACAAAAAATGACCCTTGACCATTTGGTCTGATATCGATCATATATAAAGAAAGTTGGGACAAGTTTCTCCACACGTGAAGTTAATGTCAGTGGTAAATTACTACAAGAAACATTTTACTACAGATTTAGCCATAATGTGGGAAACTGGCACAAAAGGGATAATTACGTTTAAAAAATAGCTCTTGCTTGGTGACCCATACCTATTTTTAAAATCATCCCACCCACAACAACAGGATAAAAAAAGCCTTCTAGCAAACATTGCACGTTTACTTAAACTATTGCTAAACGTTATTAGTTCCTATTGTATGAACAAATGGAGTAAGGATAATAAAAGTGTATTAACCTAAGCACAGCTGGTAAGATGATGAAGGACCACTTGAATGTGCAAAAACCCAAAACTGAGCCGTCACCAGTTAATAAGTGAAATTAAGCAGAACAGGACTGTGTTCACTGTCACTTCAATTATGATCATTATCTTTATAATTAAAATGAGTTTTAGGTACAATACCTAGTCTGACTTTGCTCAAAATGATCAAAGAATTCAAGCAAATTTCATCCGGACAGAGGGCTTTTAATGTAATGCCCATTTTTCCCATTTCCTCAAAACAATAAAAAAGAAACATGGAATTACATTTAGTGGTAAACAAAAAAGTACACTTATGAAATGCATTTGTGCAAGAGTAAATATAGATTAACATTTTCATCTGGACTTGAGGTTCAGTTTTGATTGTTGATTGTATTCTTAAAGCTCCCCTTAATTTAGTGCTCCTGTAAACATACGCACACACAAACACACATACAGAGCCTCTTAATAGTCAGGACCTGCTATGACACACACGTGATTTGAAAGCTGCAGAATCATATCACATATGTAATCAATATACCGCATTTTTCGGCCTATAAGACGCTCCGGAATATAAGACGCGCCCAATTTTCAAGGAGGAAAACCTAGACAAAGCGTGTCCCAAAACTTTTGTGCACTCTAGATACATAACGTCGCGTCTCGTTTTAGTCAGCGAAAATGAAAAGACATTTTAGCAGTTTTTATATTGTAAACCACATTTAGTCTCGTTCTTATTCATCAATAAAAAATACATTATAGATTTCGTTTCGTTATCGTCACATGACCGGCATTAACGTCGCGAATCGTCTCGTTTTAGTCACGAGGGTCAGAGACGTCTCCATAGCAACAGAACACGCCACAAATCCAGCCTGCAGCGCACACAGTATAAAAAGAGGACTGCGAGCAGCACCACACACAGTTAAGTGCAGTTTTAATGCAGGAAAAATGTATATTCGTTGTATATGGCGCAACAACTTTTCCCCCCTGTTTTGGGAAAGAAAAAGTGCGTCTAATAGGGCGAAAAATATGGTAATTATTTCTTCCACTTGGACCTAAATAGAGACAGCTATCGAAGTTCAATACCTTTGGAATTACTTCAATAGTAGAGAGTTTGTACTGTAACGTTCCCTGTGATTCAGCATCACATTTAAATAACTATAAAGCCTCAGGCCATGAGCAAATATACATGCTTGTTCCAAACTCTAGACTGATGAATGGAGGAGGTTTATGTTATATTCTGCATGCATGTCACTGACGCCAGCTCACCTTCTCAGATAATTCTGCAATCCACAGTAAAAGTCCACAGCCACTTCTACTTTCAGTATAACAGAGGGTACTGAAACAAGTCTTGAACATGATTGTCTTGTTAGAGTGTTTTTCCGCACCAAATTTACAAATACAAATAATGTCTGCAGTTTATATTTACTCCCCTGATAGTACAAGATCAGTTGGAATTACAGCAATACTCCCCAAAAAGTAACATTTATAAAACTGAAATTCATAATTCCAAGTGCTTCGGCACTTTTAATGACCATGTACCAGTCAGTGCCTTTAAATACACAAGCAAAGGCTTCAGAGGTTTGTCGCCATTATTTTTAGACTTCACATACCAATAACGCATAATTCCAATTTTCCTTCCATATAGACCTACAATATATTTAAATACATTTCCAATAAGACCTTATTATTTATTTATGCAAAGACAGATAACCCTGAATTGCACACTAGCGTTAAATTATAATTGTGAGATTGTTGTGCAAGAAAGTGCTGCCAGCTCATATTCCAACTAAATAAATGAAGAAATCAGCAGATTAAAGTCTGTAAAATACAACAAACATAAAAAAACAATCACTAAGGCAAGACAGACAACATTAAACATTAAGGAGACCTCCTGGGGCAATCATATGACAGCTGCTGAGCTCCTGAGATCGTCCATGATTGTATCTGTGTTTCTCTACAGATGTTTCTCTTGGGTCTGACCTCCTGAGGGTAAATTCCATTTAGGCCTGCCTGACGAATGAAATTTGGAGGGCAATTGTTTGGGCACGGGTACATTATAGTGTCTGTCATCTTCTGTGACCAGGCTGAGGTGCGGCCAGTCTTTTCTGTGGTCATCTGGGTAGTACGTGATGAACTCCTCAGTGTCCGTCTTGTAGAGGCGGTAGACCTGGATTGTCTGCTGTAGACAGTATCCGAGCAGAAACATCTCCACCTGCATCAGGAAAGGACATCTTCACTCAGCACCCTGCTCGCTAGATATTAAACACAGGCAATTCAAATGTTCGTTCCAAATGCTTCAGCATTTATGCATTAATTGGATATTTTCTCTATCTACTTTCTAGGGTCTTTTAAGAAACTCTAGTGTTTGTGGAACCCTGGTACATACATTCTATTATCAGTAGTGTCCTTTGTTTGCTTTTCCACTGCAGTGTGATGGAGCAGCAGTATCAACAAAAAAAAAGACAATAACAAGATCATCGGGGAGGCTGGCTTAGTTTTAGGGCTCAGACTGGACCCAGTGGGGAGGGCGGCTGAGAGAAGAACGCTGGCCAAGCTCTACCTCATCATGAGGAAAACACTTACTCCCTCCATGCAGTAATCAGTGCCCAGCAGAGCAGGCCGCCGCCGCCGCTCCTCCTTTATTCCTTCCTGTAGCTCTCAGACTGTAGGAGACTTTTTTCAGTTTGTCCTCTGCACTGATTCCTGTACTTTCTCTCTTCTCCTGTTCTGGCCTTTGCTGTTCGCAGCTACTGTTTGGTATTTGTTGTCACTTGCACTGATAACCATTTTGACCATATATTTTAACAATAAAGGTATGTCTATTTTATAAGTGTATATAATTTCTCGCGTCTACCTTTACATTGCAGATTTGCACAGACTGCTAATATATGATCTGCATGTCATTGTTTCTGCACAGGGTACTTGAGGCCATTTGCACAAACTTCAGTATGTAAGACATTTCATAATTATTGCTTATTTTCGCATGTATTCCATTATAATTTGAATATATATTTCTTTTTTATTATTGGCAGTAAAAATGGGGAAAAAGGTGTTTGAGGTCAACATGACAATCATAATAAATTACATCACAACATTCCACAATATGAAAAACTCACCAGCGGATATTCTCAGTACTAAATAATTACTGACCAAATGTCTGTTTCATTACAAAGAGTGAATTACAAAGAGTGCTCAAAAATACTGACGGATTGTGTATTTTCAAAATATTTTTGCCATGTAGCCCATCTCCAATAAAGACATCCAGTATGGAGCCAACACCTTCACTATACATGTTCATGAAGCATGGTTGGTACATTATGGTACAGCCTAAATATTTGTACAATGAAATCACATTGGATATATTATTGACTATTGTAAAAAATTGAGAAAAAATTGAATGTATCTATACACGTATTATAATTTTCTTGTTTATATTTGTACTTATACACTCTCTGTTGTATGTTGCGCTGTTCACAGGTCTGCACAGCCGAAATCTGGCCTGTAACGGCGGCTTTAAGACCTGACCTGCCCCAGCACCAGAAGTACTTCTAAATTTGAAACCCAGACCTGATTGCAGGCTCTAGCAGAGACGGATTATCACAGACATGGTTTTGCAGAGCTTTACTCTAAATACTCTGAAAATGTCTGCTTTGATAATCTGGTCTTCTACACATGTGTAACAATACACTCAGTCCACATTATTTATTATCAGTGTTTTCTTGTGGTAAATGTTAGTCTCACTGTGCTAAAGTTTCTTTCAATGTTGTTATAACTTCTTACACTTCCGGAGTACATGAGGAAACTGTGACCCTTCCACACTCTTTCATCATTCATGGTTTTATACACCCAGTCCTCAAACTCTGGGGCTATTCCAAACGTAGCTTTACATATGGAGAAAGAAAAACATCCAGTTGTGTCACATTCGTATAATGCTATGAAAGACTATTAGTAAAAACTATTTTTATCATTGTGTTTCACACACCGCACTGGACTACTACTGCACTAAATCAAATAAAGAGAACCTACCGGGCCCTTTTTACAAAGAAACATGCACTTGGTCAATGATCTTGAATTGCTGATATTATAATATGCTCAGAAAAGCATACTGAGACATAATGTGATGTAATTTATTACAATAATGATCATCGTATTGCCCAGCTGTAACGTAGTTGTTTCAAAGGTACAACATTGTGCCATAATCCTTCCATCACTTACACAGAGAAGAGAGCTGCTCTGTACTGAAAAACATAAAACTGACATTTCTAATAACAACTGAATATTTTACTGTGAAATGCCATTCTATTGGTACAATTATGTGCTATAATTAAAGTGATAGTTCACCCAAAAATTTGATGTATATTTACTCATCCCCAGGGCATCTAAGTCGAAGGTGACTTTGTTTCCTCAGCAGAACACAAACGCAGATTATTAGCTTTAGCCGTAGC
>JBBKCR010054025.1:0-10698 GCA_037577295.1 Ladigesia roloffi | reverse complement strand
CATTTGAGAGTTTCTACATTTGAGAGTTTCTACATTAGAGAGTTTCTACATTTGAGAGTTTCTACATTTGAGAGTTTCTACATTTGAGAGTTTCTATATTGGAGAGTTTCTACATTTGAGAGTTTCTACATTAGAGAGTTTCTACATTTGAGAGTTTCTACATTTGAGAGTTTCTATATTGGAGAGTTTCTACATTAGAGAGTTTCTACATTAGAGAGTTTCTACATTTGAGAGTTTCTACATTTGTGGGTTTCTACATTGGAGAGTTTCTACATTAGAGAGTTTCTACATTTGAGAGTTTCTACATTTGCGGGTTTCTACATCTGAGAGTTTCTACATCTGAGAGCTTCCTGCGGGAATGGGCGGGAGTAGAGTGATGTGTTCGTGGGAGCGGGACGAAGACATTGTTCTTTGGAGTAGGCGACCGCACTTACGGATGTTTGCATTGCGCTAGAATCTCTGGGAAGCCAGGTGGCAGAATGGAAGTGCAATGACCCCTGACTGAGGTCGGAATAAACACAGAGTCGACATTAATCTCAGGGTTTCCTGATATTTTCCTTACTCTGACTGTGAAGTATTTCTATTGAGCTGCTTAGGTATTTTTAATTTATGTCTGTGGCCGAGTTAGAAATGTGGTTGTAGTTAGAAACATGGTTGTAGTTAGAAATGTGGTTGTAGTTAGAAATGTGGTTGGAGTTAGAAACGTGGTTGGAGTTAGAAACGTGCCCACATAATGTAGCCAATGTTTCAAAAACTCCTGTATGGCAACAAATACATTTGGTAACAGATTTAATATTTACAAGTCGAAATATTATAGCATTTAAAGTGTGTCCGGTATTTTTGGCCCAATCTTTACTCCACCAGCCTTGCTTGCAAGATTCAGCGGGCGGGAGCGGGACAAACCAGAACAGATGCGACGGGAGCGGGTGGAAA
Organism: Ladigesia roloffi; assembly: GCA_037577295.1. NCBI lineage: Eukaryota > Metazoa > Chordata > Actinopteri > Characiformes > Alestidae > Ladigesia > Ladigesia roloffi. The sequence continues at coordinate 9,765 of JBBKCR010054025.1, read as the reverse complement.
TATTATACATTTCTGCGGGAGCGGGCGGGAGCAAGACAGAAACTTGCGGGAGCGGGCGGGATGAAAAATCAGTCACGCACAGAACTCTAGACTGTAATCACTCAGCTGTTCCTGTCAGTCTGTAATCACATGGACACACCACAGCACACAGTGTGAAATTATTTCTCTGTATTTAATATACGTAACCTATTCCCCAAGTGAAGGAGCATGCTGCTGCAGCATTATGATTTTATTGTTTTCCTGGTCTTTACTGTGAATATAAATGATAACAAAGCAATTGGCTGTTCCCAGTTTACTTTTTTGCATTTATAACCCTGTCTGATTAACTGATTGTTGATTAACTGTGACCCTACCTTAAAGGTCACTAAGGCATTTGGCTGAGGCTCTTAACCAGAGTGACTTACAATCACTAGTTACTGGTTTTCATGGAAGTACAAACAGGAGCAGCACAAAAGAAACAGAACAGAAACCGGAACCAGAACAAAGGAACAGAAACACATCCTAATTCTGGGCCAAACCAGAACAGAGGAACCAAAACAGAACGTGTGTCAGGTCTGGTCATGGCACTAAGTTTGCAGGTTAGAATGACGGTGACCGAAACAAGACTGGCGGGACGACAGGGAAGAGGCAGCAGGTGAGGGGTGTAACTAAATTAATCTAACCACATTTGAAATGATTATGAAACATAAACAAACTAAGAAATAAAGACAGAGGAAATTAAACATGTAACTCAAAGGAAATGCTAATAATGCTTAACCAACACTAATTACAAAGAAAGGGTGAATGAGTAGCGCAGCCTTAATATTCCAGTGACTAGGACTGCGTGAGGTGGGGCGGAGGTGGCAAGGCTGCTTTGTTCCTGTTTTCCAGTGATGTCAATTTGTGTGAAGGGCTCTGTTTCTGGATGAGACCCATCTACACCACAATGAAGGTGTAAATACAATTAAAATGGACTGTAACCACATATTAGAGGCAATGTTCAGCTTTGGACCCTTTTTAGCCTACTTTGCCCATCTTTTGTGATTATCAAGGCAATTATTAAGCTAATTAGATTAAATCTGGTGTTTTAAGTGTTTTGTTTCCACTGTTTTCGTGATGTTACGCAACCTATTCACATTTTGCCTATTGAAACAACAACAGTTTAGCTTCACCCACTAATTCTGATGGAGCTTTTCAGATGGACCCCTTTTTAAACAAGCCACAGTTTAGTAGCCAATAGTCTTTTACATACAGTAACTATAACAAAACATTTAGATTTCCAAATTGGGGGAAAAAGGTCATATTGAAATGTACTGTGGTACAAAACCCACACAAATTTAACTATTAGACCCTATGGAAAAAATAAAATGCAAAAAATATATAGTAAATCGTGCCTTTTTAATTATTTTCTAAGTAGAGAATAATACAAAATGAATATGTGGTAACTACAGATAGATTTCTCGTCCCAGCGAATTAAATGAAACACTGGAATATTGCTTTATTGAGCAAGTAACAACTAATTTAATACATTTTATTATGAAACCTATATAACAGAGTTGTATCCTTTACCATGTGGAAAAGTGCGGGAAGAGCCGTGTGGTGCTGTCATAATGTTCAGGTTCTGCATGTAGGATCCTGCTTCTCCATCCAAACTCCAGCTGCTGGAGGTGGCAGGCAATCCTGGGGGGTGCAAGAAGACGATAAAACATTACAGAAGATATAATAGAATAGTTTCATGGGTCAAATGTGCAGAGAAGGTAATTGCCTTCAACACAAATACATATAAACATGCAAAAGTGCGGAAAGCATGACAGAAGCGTGTACCTCGGTCAGTGAGGCCAGGCTGGGGATCAGCACATGGTTTGCAGGGACTATGCTGCTGTAGTACAGAACGTTGAAGGTTGTTCATCTACGCACAAAAATCACATCTACTCTAATAGTCTGTGATCTAATAGCAAAGAAACCATAACTGAATATCACTTCGAAACCAAACGCCTTAATTTTACCCCTTGAAATTTCCCAAATCAGAAATTAAGGACAATTAAGAGATTAAGGTGATTAAGGGGTAAAACTAACGAATTTGCCCCTCACATTTTCAAATGTAACCTTTAAATAATAAAACCTCCTGAATTAAAAACTCAAATGTTAGATTATGGGGTCTTAAATCTAATTTTAGGGTAAAATTTGGGAATCAATTTCACAAATTAACTGCCAGGGCTGTGTATTTTCAGGGCTAAATTAAGGTCAGATTAGGGACATTTTAAAACCATTGTGTTTCGTAGTGCATGGATATTTAATTTAGAGTTAAATGCACCATTGGAAACACACTTGGTCATGTTACTGACCAAGTAAAAACGAATTCCAGATGCTAAACATGCTCATTTCCTTCTATTAAGGGTAAAATCTCTATTTCAAATGAAAGGTGTTTCTATACCTGTCCATTCTCACTGTTGCCATAGTAAACAGTATTGTTAGGCCTCTCCCTATGGGGAGGTAACAACATCAGCAGCTCGCGGTTATTCTTGTTCTTATCAGAAAGGGAGGGAGAACCTGAGTGAGAGAACAGAAACAGTGTGAGCGGGAATGGCAGACAGGACACAGGAAGAGTGGAGAGAGAGGAAACAGAGACTCTGAGCTGAAATTACTGAAGAGATTCCCCAACATCAAGCAAGGAATTTCATGCTTTTCCAAGTGAAGAGAAAATTTCCAAAATTCACTCAGTCCAAATGCAGCTCTTTTCAGAATAAATGTACTTGTTTCTTATATTGTAAAGCAAATCTAATAATGTAATAATAATAATAAAAAGTTTTCTTAATTACCATAAATCCCAGTCTACAGAGCGCACCTAATTAAAAGGTGCATGCTCTAATTTTAGAAAGAAAATACATTTTGTACTTGTACAAGCCGCACCGGATAATAAGCCGCATGTGTCTCACGTACGTATCGGTAACACACACATTATGTTGCTTCTGCTTTTTTACTGAACAGTGCAGGAACAACATTCCATCTCCTAACGGCCAGTAAAAATATACATGGTATATATACTGCAGCTACAAGGAAAAGTCATTGTTGGCCATCTTCATCTTCCTTATCTTCCTCATGGGTGGGGCTTAGGGGGTCGTGCCCGCCCTCGGACTCACTCGGCCCCGCCCCCTGGGAATACGAGCCTCCGGGATTGGTCCGGGAGTTTGAGTCTAAACACTCGTAAGCCAGAAATGCGCATAAAACATATCGACCTGAAACGAGCTTATAAAGTGTCACCTCCCCAAAGGTCCGTCCGCAAATCCGTGTCTGGCATCGTGTCTGGCTATAAGGTGAAATGTTTTTGGTGTCATGAAAAAAAAAATATATTAGCCGCACTGTATAATTAGCCACAAAGTTCATTTTTTGAGAAAAAAGTAGCGGCTTTACGGTACAATTTTACAGTTACTCGTCATTTTTCAATGCAACTCTTGCACATTATATTTAGAAAATTATATTTACAAAAATTCATGGAAACCATTTTTAGGTAACACATAATGAGGAAATATAAAGATATGCCAATAGTAAATCACAAAAAATGGACATAGTGGGTTTTGGAAATTTGCTCTTCAGTTTTACCACTTGCTTTTGACCATTAATGGGCTTGTTACTGCGACACTGGGCTCAATCAGGAGTGCTATTTGAGAGAAAACACAGACTGTGGGGTCACCAGGGTGGAGTGTGAGTGGTTTGGGAGGAACTCTATCTACACTACCAGTCAAAAGTCTGGACACACCTTCTCATATTCAAAGTGTTTTCTTTGACTTTTATATATTTTTGTTCTACATTTTAGACTAATATTGAAAACATACAAAACGATGAAGGATCACATGGTATTATGCAGTATATAAATACAGAGTTAAGCCAGAATTCATTTTGTAATAATGTAATGATGGACAGTTGTTTACTTAGTTAAGTGGTTCTGGCCATAATGTGCTGTAGAACCGTAGTGGAACCGGATCACTAACCGTGTACAGACCCGACCGTCACAACTGATGATCCAAACCCATTAAGAAGGAAGAAACTACACTATTGAACTCCTGATGATGAAACTCCTGTTAATTAAACTCCAGTTCAGGATTCCTCATGAATCTGAGTGGAAAAATGTGTGCAGAGTGTGCAAAGCTGCATCAGAGCAGTTGGAGATGTTTTCAGTCTTAATCTACAATGTAGCCCATAATAACAACAGAGGGGATGGTGTGTCCAAAGTAGTAACAGGTAGTGTCATTCATGGAAATTAGTTTTATAATAAGTACCATAACATCATTACTAACGATTTACATATAAACCTAAATATCTCAAATCTGAGTTTCTGATAAAGCTGACACAAAAAATTAAGTAAGAGCAGTAACCTGCAAGATCAGAGCTTTAACAGAGTAGATGAATGAACAGCGTAGATCAATAGGTCACTGCTACTTTTTATTTGAGTTATAGCTGCTTATTAATAATATGTAAAGTGTATATGACCTAATTAATAACCATAACCAGAAAAAAATTTAAGTCATGTAAAGCGGTCCCAGTAATTCTAAACACTGTGTGAGAATTTCCATTCATGTCAATGGGCAACTGTCCAATAAATTCTGTCCACTTTGTATTGCTGTTCTATATGTAGGTGTTTTTAATGTAAATGTTCAATTTTATTGTAAGTTATAAATAAACACATTTTTAATGCTGAAGTATAACACAAATATTCAAAGTCAGCACCCCACATTTGTGTTGGTGGAGTTTAGGCTAAAAAAAACGACAATTATTTTAATTTTTTCTGAAGTGTCCCTCTCTCCTGCACCACAGCACCTGTGAAGGATCTGTAATGTGAAATGTGCATAATAGTGTTTTACCTCTAGCACTAGAGGGGGCGGAGTTTATCATCTGTGATGAAGAGGAGCGAATGGAGCTCAGGCTGGAGGACGAGGGACTGGGCTGGGGAAGACAAGCCAAAACCTGTTACTCGGGACTCTTCACCTGTTCACAGGTATTGGGTTTATTCGTTTGAGAATGTAACATTCACCTGCATAAGCGGAGTGTCATCCGGTTGGTCCATCAACCCGTCCGTCAAAATCATCAAAGGCCCGCCCTCATTAGTGGGGTGGGCAGAGGGGAGGCGGAGAGAGCCAAGAGGGCTGCGAGGGGGAAGGTGGCGAGCGTTAAAAATGTTAATGTATTGAATTATACATTAAATAAATTTAATATACCATTAATATTAAATGTATTATTAAATAAATTAAATAAATAGTCCACATTGCGTGCGAACACACCACAGCACAATGTGAACAATCTGAAATTATTTCTCTATTTTTAATCCTTTAAATATCACCAATGAGGGGAGCTCATTTTGGTGACCTCAATGGTGATACTAACAGTTGGGATTTGAACTCACAACCTTCTGACCACTAACCACTAAGCCATTCAGTAAACAGGCAATAAAGAAGTCTGATTTAGTCTGTGAGGTTACAGTGAAACTAGCTACAGTAGCCCTAGTTAAAAGTAAGACTAGGATTTTTTTGGGAGTGGATAAATAAATAATTCAATTTCCTACTGGATGTGATATCCTACTGAATGGAGAACTATTTTCCTCACTATCTGAGAAATTGTTATTAATATTTTAGGTTATGCAATGCCTTAAATGAATGCCGATGTAGCTAACCAGACATGACCCAAACTAAATTAAATCAGTTTGGATCAGTCCAAATTTATTCTGAAGGACCTGCAGTTGCTAACTTGCAATTGTTTAGTCATTAATATTTCATTTAGTTCATTTAATTGTTTTTATATCTTCATGGAAGTCTTTTATTCTATCTGGGTTGTGATGTTGCCACTTGGCCAGGACTCCCTCATAAAAGAGATCTGAGACCTCAATAGGACTTAAAAGGTTAAAAATAAATAAATAGTAAAAAAAATACTAAATAAATAAATAAACAAATAAATAAATAAATAAATAAATAAATAAATAAATAAATAAAGGCATCCAGGCCTTGTTGTAATCTAAGATCAGACGGATCTGTATTATTGAGTGTGGTTTATGATAATAATGGTAACTTTTAAGATATCAGATAAAAATTTTGTGCTTTACCTGTGTCTGTGAATTACTCTGTTCGTTTCTGGACTTGGTGGCAGAATCCTCAAACCTGAAGGAGAGAAGCGATCCAGTGCAGCCACACCCTACAGAAACACATTTACACACACAGATACACACATGCACACACACACACACACAAATTAACCCCTTTCCACAGAGGGAAAATGCTTCATTCTGCCAACATTAACTTTCTAGACACATCTGGTTTTTCAGGACCACCCTCAGATGTGCAGCATTTTTACTGTCACCTACAGGTCACTTTATTAGGTACACTTTATTACACAGGTTATACAAACTGTCACTACCATGTCAGCATCCCTTCTGATCTGGCCAGACTACTTATGATGACTGAAGAACAGTCACAAGGAATATAAAACATAGGCCATGTAATGAGTCTGCAAACAAGATCTCAATTATATATGATCATATTATCATGACAAAAATCTGTGTCTTATTTAAAATGATGGCTGGTTAAATACAAATGCATTTATATTTTCCACATTCAGTGTTTTCACTTACTAAAAAATTGTATTTGGTAAACATAAACAAATGTAGAATCCGATGCCTGCAACACACTCTAACAACGATGGCAACGATGGCACGTCTTCAACCAGGTCACATCTTTTAATGGAATTAAACATTTTTTTTGCGTTTTTTAAGTAGACGTTTTGCCCATTCTTGCTATAAACAAGACTTGAGCTGCTCAACAGTCGCTGATGTCTGATTCTCCTCTGATGTGCCAGGCATTTTCAACAGGAGACAGATCTGGACGACAGGTAAACACTTCGCTGTTCTGTTGGACAGGGACAATTTAGCCTTATTTATTCTAAGGGCAATTTAAAGGCAACATCTCAGGTTCTCATCAACGAACCACGGCATCTGGTAGGGATGTGTGTTCAGGATCTTGGAGACAGTTTCGTCACTGATGCACAGGCTGATGCAGCCAGTCACTGACACAGATAGGTCAAGCTGGTGTCAGTCCCAGTCAGTGCTCAAAAGAGTGCTGACTCCTGTAGCTAGGTCTTTGTCTGCTTGAAAATGGGCTTGGCATGTCTGACAATTACCTGCATGCTGGGATTAGCATAACAGAAATGCGGCCTGAGTAGCCAGGGTGGGGGTGAGTCTCAGCCTTGAATGTGCCAGGAATATATTTATAAACAACATGTGGAAATTTTCCCCCTCTTGTTGCAAAGCCCATATTCTGGTGGAATTTACAGGATCCGACTTTGAAATGTGGTTGAAATCTCTGCAAACAGTAAACAGTCCATCTGGGTGAGTTGTGGAATTCAGGGATGGTCCTTCATATGTTTTATTCTGGGTGAAACGTACACCACAGCTACAGAAACAGTAGTTCATTTTTGTGGTAAATAAAAGGGCCTATCAGACACAAACTCCATTAATGGTGGGCAACCTTCATTTTAAAGGAAACACAGCAGTCCCCTCTTCAAGTCTTTGGTTGGCCTTAAAGGAACTGCCATTTGACCACAGTGTCTCTCTTTGTTGTTTTCTTTCATGTTGGCATACTGAGCTCTAACATGGTCACCGCTTGCCTGAACTGGCCAAAGATTTAACGTTGTGAGGACAAAGAAGCCAGACTTTGGGCACTTTGAAATCCTGAGCATTTGGTGGAACTGTGCCAAGGTCTGGTGAGTGGCAGTCTTCACTCTCTAATAGGTAAAAAAAACCTGATGCCCTGAGCTCTGCCAAATGCTTGAATAGTACATTAGTTGAAAGTTAGTTCAACAAATGTCATACCACCAGTTACAATTTGGAGGGCAAATCATCTGCCCCTGCTCTGGCCGACATGCCCTGAGTGTGGCCATGAGAGCTCTGACGGATGCGGTGGTTGAATTACATGGCTTTTCTGTCATAGAGATTTAGAGGGAAAGCTGGTGCTGGCAAATGATATAGTTCCCCACTTTCTATGCGAGAGGAAGGCTACCATGAGATCTGTTGCTGTCGGTGCCTTTCGCAAACAGTTGGGTGTTCCGACTTTATTAGATGAACATGGCCTCATTACTGGCCTCCCTTCAGAATCACCCAGGGAATTAGACACTTCCTTCGCATCGATGTGGATTTACGACCACTGAAATAATCCACTAGTGATTCTGCGTCATGGAGCTGGTAGTCCCAGACTGCAATGTTCGCTGACCCACAGATCTCTGAAAGGTCTGACGTGTGGTTCCCAACAATGGGTCTTAGGTGGACAGGCTAGCGTGCAACTTAAGAATGAACTGTCCCTGCAGAAGTCATCAGAAGTGATTTAGAGACAGTCTACAGCAGGGGTGTCCAGCTCCGGTCTTGGAAGTGGTCCAGCATGGTCTGATGGTTCTCCTCCTTAACTGATGAGGTGAACCAGGTCTTTCTGAACAGGGTAATCACCAAAAATGTGCGACAACCTCCCAGTCTTGTCTGTTTATTTGTATCTGTTGGACTGCATTTGTCTAAATACGTCCTTCTGTCTTTTATGGCTAGTCTTTTCAATAAACTGAATAATCTGTTGGGGTTTTTTGTGTTAACACTAACGGAGTACTGAGAACAATAGTAAATGCTGACATCTGCCAGTTCATCAATAAAACAAGAGAAGCATATTAAATACTCACATGTGATAAACCACTCCTCATAACATGGAACTGATCCACAAGCTTTTTGTGGAGGGGGCGCATTTCTGGGTGAACCAGCTTCTCATGGACCGCTAGGCCGACTCCCAGAATGTGAACCTTCGAATACGAAGCAACTGTTAGATACTAATGCCATTAAAGTGGAGGCATGCTTGTATGAATATGTGAGTGGTGATGATATCTGACCTGTTCCTGCATTAACTCTTTCAGCTGGGTGATTCTCTCCATGTCTTCTGAGTGGCTGCTGATATAATCTTTATCGAAAAAGGCCTGATCAAGCAGAAAGAGAGAGACAGACAGACAGAAAGAGAGAAAGAGAGAGACAGAGAGAAACAGAGAGAGAAAGAGAGAGAGAGATATAGAGAGAGAAAGAGACAGAAAGAGAGATAGAGAGAGACAGAGAGAGATAGAGAGAGAGAGACAGAAAGAGAGACAGAGAGACAGAGAGAGAGAGACACAGAGAGAGAGAGCGTTAGAGAGACAGACAGAGAGCAATAGAGAGAGAGAGAGAGAGACAGTGAGAAGGAGAGAGATTACAATAATGAATCAAACTTTGGTCATTGGGATCCCTTTTTGAGTTATATAAAAATAATCCCACAGGATTTGATTGGATGAGTGCAGATTGTTAAGCTCACATATCTGTAAATATGTTACACTTATTGTATCTCTCTAAAAGTCAGGTTTTTTTAATTATTGTTTCCATTTTGTTTGATACTTTGTTTGGTGATATGTTTGTAAAAAAGCAAAACAAAAAAAAAGTACATAAATCAGAGTTAAAACCCTGAGAAACTGTTTCCTCCAACAAGATATCAAGCACTAAAACAAAATGATTTTTGATGTCCAGAATTCTTTGCAAAAACTTTTTTGAAACTTATTTATGTCAACCTGTATATGTGTTAAAAAAGAAAGAAAAAAACAAAATAAGCTCCATCTATTTTAAATGATATAGATAAAGGTGGAAAATAAACCCAGGCACTAATATACTTCTCTTAGTACTGAAAGGGACACAGGACTATAAAGGTTCCACTGATGGGAAATACAGTATAAAACCAACCCGACCTTACAGAG
>JBBKCR010054005.1:0-10698 GCA_037577295.1 Ladigesia roloffi | reverse complement strand
TCTCGACTTGGTCTCGACCCTTCAAAGACTCGGTCTTGACTCGGTCTCGGCATAGGCGGTCTCGTCCCCATCACTACCATTGGCGTCATTTGTATTCAGTTTAAGTACATTTTGTCCTTCATATCCCATTCAGATGAAGGCCAGGTCTAATATCCGAATGGCAGTAAACATTCTTTAGGTCATCTTATGGAATTTCTAAGGATTTTGGGACAAATGCAGTGTTTTGAAATTGAAAGACAATTCTATTGCCTCTGATGTACAAGTTCTTTAGCTGGGGTGATGTAAAAATAGTTTTCAGTTCTCTAATACACTGTAGGCTATTTCCAGACAGATTTAATGTCACCAGACTGGTATGGAAAGTAAAAGCTGAGGGAATTATTCTTACAGAGTGATTTTGATCCAGTCAGAGATAAGTAAGGTGAGACAGATCCAAAAGATTTGATTTGGGATCATGGTGAGTTCGTTGCATCCGAGTTTCACAAGCTGCACAAATCTTGAAAACATCTTCCTTGACAACCTTAGTCTCGTTATCAAATTTGTAAGAAAGAACTAACTGACCAAATCCTTTTCATTCACTACTGAGATATTGTTTCTGGAGATTTCTAGTAAACCTGCTCTGAAGGGGTGGTTTTCTGGTCCAGCACGGAGTCCCTTCATGGAACTGAGTTCCCTCAATGTTTCAGAGTCTCCTAAAGCCCCCACATCCTAGCAGTATTTAAACAAAGAGCCCATTTACATGATTGGAAATGGCCACAAGGAACAGCAGGCAAATGAATGTTGGTGAATGAAGTTCTCTGAAAATGTAGAAAATTGTCAGTAATCTGAAAGTTAAAAAAGTCACAATAAGCAGAACTAGTAATTAATGCAGAGCATTTTAGTAGTAGAAGAAATACATTACCAGTAAATAAAATATTTACTAAAATAAGCGTGGGAAAAAGTAAGCTGTTTATGTGTAAATTGAACAAACCTGCACTTACCTGCAGTTGGTATTGTAAGGTTGTTGTGTCTTATCATTTTTAACTAATGTACTAAACAGAACTAACAAATTACTATGTGGCAACCACATCATTGTATTAAGGCAAGGTTAGGTGTAAACAAGTAAATAGTGTAATATAGTCCAGATTATTGTTGCAGTTCATAATCTCAATCTGGTGTTTCGAATGAAATAAACTCATTAATACGTAAAAATATTTTACTTTTTTCAGAATGTGAGACATGAGTATCTGTGCATCCATAACATGACTTGATATCCTTGCTGATTTCATTAATGATAAATCATTTATTAAAACTATAGGAAGTTCTCTATAAATAATGACATAGGTAAATTAATAGTCTTGAAATATAATAGTAATTAAAGCCTGTTGTTGCCTTTGTTTGAACATGCAGAACGCAGCTTTTAATCAGATTTTCTAAGAAAACAAGCAAAGAAAATCGTTTTGCGTGTGTCAAATGTTATTTCTGTTAGCCTTTGCTTTCAAGGATCAGGTTCATTGTAGCTATAAGATTAAGCAGACAAATTAGATTTAGACACATGAAATTAAATTAAACTGTAACAAATATAGTAGCTTACATATTTGAAGTACTGTCAAAAAATGTAAATCAACTGGATGAAACTAAACTATTGAGGACAATTTTAAACATATGGCACTATCACTTCCCCTCCCACACAAATAGTGGAAAAATTGTAATACCACTGACTGAGGATCTGAGAAATAGGGGCCCAAAGGACGTTTTTATATTTTAGGGTGGACATATTATGGCAGAATGTTTGTCACACCTGTATCTTTGCATTGAAATGCTGGATTTCTTTATTATCTTGCGAATATAAGGGTTGGTAAGTGGGAAGTGTTTTGGGGCTGCTGATGGCCTGGTCCCCTGTGATTGGAAGGTTTTGGGACTGAATCCCTGGACAGCCAATGGCACCACCGAGGTACCCTTGAGTAAGGTACCACCCCCACACACTGCTCCCAGGGTGCCGTGTTTCTGGCTGCCCACTGCTTCTCTTGTGGAATGGGTTAAAGGCAGAGAAAGAATTTTGTGCTGTTCACACTGAGTGCTGTGGTTTATTCACGTATGATGGAATGATTACTTTCAAAAGGCTGTAGAAGAGAAGCATTAAATTGGGCCTGAGCTTTTCTAACACTCTGAATTCATCTCAGGAGGGCTTTCCTAATGAGCGGATGAGTAGAATCAGGTGTGTTTAATGAGGCAGAATACTAAACTCTGCCAAGCTACTGGCCTTGGTGAACCCAGTAGTGCTGTAGTCAAGCCTATCAGAAGTGGGACAGACTTGGACACATTTTGTAGCTTGGAAGTGACCTAAAACAGAAAGTGACCAGAAAAGAAATAACATGACTACTGTATATTAGTGCTGTTAACAATATCGCATTAGCTATTTGCATTCATTTATTTTCTATAATGCTTTAAAATAAATTGATCGCGTGATTCATTTGAAAATTAAACGCCCCTCTGTATTGCAGTACCACACTATTGTCAGTGGGAGCAGTATTACAGGCCTGGCTCTGAGAGTGATCCGCCGTAATAAAAAATCCACGGAGCTGCTGATCCGTGAGCGAACTCTCCGGCACCTGGTGCATGAGAACACTCCGACTTCGGGATCCACTTCCGCTTCTAGAGCTCCACTGTCATGGCCCTGCAGGAAGCTAGCGAGGCTTACTTGGTGTAAAATTGATGACTGTGTTTATATTATTTTTGGGTTGAATCAGAATCACAGATAAACTAGCTCATTCTAATTAATCAGCTTTTATGAAGTTGAGGTCCATAATTCCAAGAACTCAAATGTACATTTTAGTTATATATATAAAATTGCAGAAAAATCAACCACATTTTCTGATTTTGATTTGGATAATGATAGTGATGGCTTAGTTCAACCCTATTTATCTATCTAGCTGTTGATCTAAAATTAGGTCATGTTTGCTCCATGTTAGCTAATAAGAATGAGTTTTGAACTCCACTTCACCTTCCAGCACCTTCTGCTTTAGGTTCTTGGCACAATATTTCTCATGCAGTTATAAGTCCTCTTTACACCGAGACCATGGGAAGACTGAGCCAAACTGTTGTTAAGACAGAGAAACAGACCCGTGCAACTGACAATGGTTATTAAAGGGCACCTGGTGGCTGGCTGGTTAGGGAGGTGCCCCTGTGATTAGAAGGTTGTGTCATTGAATCCCAGGACTGTCAATGGCGCCTATGAGCTAATTTTGAGCAAGGAACTATCTCCTCGCACTGTTTTCCAGGCCTTGTATTCCTGGTTGCCCATTACTTCACTTAGTGAATGGGTTAAATGCAGAGAACACCTTGCAATTTGTGTTCATGCGTGACAGATAGAAGTCTTACATTAAAAAAATGACAAAACAATATATCACAATATTTTTCTGAGGTCTGGTAACCCATGCAGGGTTTTTATCTTCTTTTTACCCTATAAACACTAAAATAGTCTCCAGTGACACTGGTTAAATGTGGCTATACCACTTTTTTCTCTGTGCTGACTGATTAGGTAGGTGGGGGAGGGGTGATTCAAGTGAGGATGCTGGAACATGCAAACTCCACACAGAGGGGACCCCTAGCTGCTGGACCCCGGAATCCTATGACATACTGTGTGTCAAATAATATATACAATTTTACGCCAAAATGCCAATATACAAAAACCTAGAACCCAGTGTAAGACAGGTACCCTTGAAGATACCAAATAATTAACAGTAGAAATAAATGACCAATAGGAAAAGGGTGGCAACCTTTAAGACAGGGGTGTGGAACTGCAGTTTTGGTGGTTTACCTGCTCAGAAACACCTGGCTCACCTCGCCAGTTAATTGTCAGATTTTGTGAATGTGCTGGAAACAGACCCTTCAGGACAGGAGCTTGATACCCCTAGCTCTAAGAAAGAAGATGACAGCACTGAAGCAACCAGTTTCAGAATACTGCCTTTCCCAGCAAAGACATTTTTCCATCGCCAGATGTTGCCCTCATCTCTGGACTCCAGACTGATCTCACACCAACATTCAAGGAAGCACTCAACATCATAATACAAATTTGAGAAGCCACACAATTGCAAGCATATAAAAGTGGCGAACAAGTAAAAAGTAGAGCTTGTGTGGTTGTTAGAGAGTTGCCCCTGCGATCAGAAGGTCATGGGTTCAAATTCCAGAACTGCCAGTGGTCCCACAAACACTGCTCCCGGATTGTTAGAACCTTTGCAACACGCCAGGCACTACGTCACCTGCCTACCACTGCTTAACATGGTGAATGTGTTAAATGTAGAGAAAGAAGTTCACACAATTCACACTGTGGAACTTACATTGGAAAATATTCTGCAGCAGATATTGTGCTTTAGATTTAATAAAAAGAGTAAACTGCAAGTAAATAAACTGGACTTGGTGGTGAGAATTAAGTGTGATTCATTATTGCACCATTCTTGACTTTCCCAGTGGTAATTTAATGCGCGTTTAGGGACACTGAGTCATTGTGTGGTCCTGATGAGAAATAAGAGGGCAATTTTTAATCTTATAGATTGTCCTTTCTAGATGATCTACAGATGATTTAGAAATATAAAAAAGATCCAGTGAAAAGACTGGATAGTCAACATCATTAGGGTTTGATTTAAGATTGGGATTAGAAATGAGTTTAAAATTAAGGGTTACATTTAGGTTCAGAGGTAGGAATAGATATAGGCTTAGGGTTAAATTGAATAGAATACAGTAGATTAAATGTAAATTTAGAAGGTATTTACTTAACCAGTGCCCATGTAGCCATTACATATGTGATATTCATCCTACAGTCAAAAATATTCAAAAACATATTTGTACTATGGATACTGGCTTGAGAGATGATTGCCTAATCCCAGTATTTTGTAACAGTGCTCTTTACCCTCTGCCTAGCTTTGCTGGTAAATTGTGTCAGGTTCACCAAATCGTTCCAGTATCAGAGACACCCACGCAGTCCCCTTCTGCGCCCTCCCATCCAGAGAGTCACTATAAAAGTTGGGCTTGCTCCATCTTGAGCACACTTTCCCCAACTCTGCTCATCATGAAGCAGCCCTTGGTGTTTCTGTACGGGTGCTCGGCTCTGGCCCTGATTTTTGCAGCTCCAGCGTGAGTATCTCTGAACTGAACAAAGCAATTCTACTGAACAGCAGGTGCATCCCCACACATTTAACTTAATTGTGCTAAATTTAGAGCATTTGGAGATTGGTTCACGGCCTGTGTTAAGGGCGTCTGGATTGTTGGTTTGTTATTTTGCAGAATTCAGATTAGAGAGGCATTAGATCAATAATACAGAGACACTGTGGTCAAAGTCAGTTGCTGACCTCAGCATGTGTTTTCCCTGAGTCATGCTGTTGGCAGCCAACCCATATTCAGCTCCCCTGTTTTTACCTACATATGTTGATTGCATTTACAGTATTGACAAACTTTATTAACCATCCTAATATCTTTTTTATCCCATTACAGCCAGCAAGATGTTATGGTGGCAGGTATACATCAGTTTTCCTGTTTTTTTTGTCATATTTTCATATTTAATGATAGTTTGTTCATCTCTGTTAATCATTCTACCTCATTTTGACATGTCCTGAAATAGATTGTTTGAAATAAATTCTCCGGTGTATAATAAACTGATTCAGACAATTGCTTCTTTTGTAGATCCTCCTGTAGGAAATCCACCGGCTGTAGAAGGCTCCCATTACGATGCCAAGTTTGACCGCTGTGGTGGCATCGAGTTTGACGCCATCGCCCCTGACGAGAAAGGAAACGTCTTCTTTTTCAAAGGTTCCTAAACATGTTAAACAACATGTATTTTTTTTTTTCCAATGTTTACTTCTTTTTTCTAAGATTAGGAAACTTAAAAAAAATAATAAATAAAGATAGAAGTGCAAAAAAGAATTCTTTGCAGCAATACCAGAAGAACCACACCTGGTTTCTTTTAAATGTAAATATTTTTGACATTTAAGTGTTAAGTGTGAAGAACTTTTTTAGAGGTGATTAAAAACACCACTTCATGTAAAAGTTCTAGAGCACTAAATGTTTTTTTTTTCTGGAACTTGACATCTTCCGTTGGTTAGGACCGTAAGTGCTGGACTGACTAATATTGAACAGGATAAAATTAGGCAATAACAAACTACTCAAACCCAATAGGGGTACTAGTAGAATTGAGCAGTGTTAAAGAGATGTTTTTCTCCTTGTTTTGTTTTGATATTTATGGTCTACGCTGAACTCTAATAGTTAAAATTTGGTGATAATCATGGTTCACATGCTGTGAATTGTAAATGGCTCTGCTGTGATTTGATTGTGAATCTGATCAGAAGGGCTAGACTCTTGTGTTTTCTAAATTATGTGTGTCCAGTTTATTCTTATCCTAATTTCACCCTCTAATTAACTTACCAAACCCTAATCCTAACCTTAACCCTAAACCTCATCCCAACACTAACCATTATTTCACCCTCAAATTAACTTACCTAACCTTAACCCTAAACCTACACCTAACCCCCATTTGAACTTACTGCACCCCTGTATTTCAAACTTATAATTTGACTTTGATAGGTGACCATCTATGGAAGGGTTTCTCAGACCCTCCTAAGTTTACAAACAGTTCATTTAAAGAACTAGATGAATATCATCACCTGGGACATGTGGATGCGGCCTTCCGGATGCACAATAAAGACAAAGATGCGCTGAAAGACCACGACCACATCTTTTTCTTTCTGGTATGGTAGAGTATGCTTCAATGGACTTACACACTTTCCATTGTCATTTTGAAAAAGGGAAGAGGTCACTGAGGCTTGGTAAGGTCCTTCAAAATATGATGCGTTAATATGAATATTCTACAGAATGACAAGGTCTTTAGCTACTACAACCATACCCTGGAGAAGGGCTTCCCAGTGGAGATCCAGCAGCTGTTCCCAGGAGTTCCCAGCCACCTTGATGCAGCAGTGGAGTGCCCGAAAGGAGAGTGCACCACTGACTCTGTACTGTTTTTCAAAGGTGAATGAACGATCCTTAAGTCAGTGTCCCTTACGACAATTACTGACTCCAATTAGATTTTTTTTCTTGGTATCAATTGCTGAGTTTGAATGTATACTAGGGAGCAACAGTCAGAAATTGCTGAATATATTCCACACATATACATCTTTTAATGTGCTCAAACCTCACCCAACTGGTATTCACAAAGCAATTAGGAGCACTGGTCTTGGATGAGAGTTCTTTGAATTGGTGGTCATTGTTTCAATTACCGAATTCTGGATTAACACTCCTACTCCCCAGGGTTGTTTGTGAAAACAGACCCTGTGGTCTAAATTGGGTGCTTCCAACATGGTGAAGACTGTTCTATACCACACTGGCAATTCTTAAGCTTAATGAAAAGCTTATTGTGCTTTGAGTGAGTTGAGATGTTTTTGGGATGCCTTCACAGAAATTTTGAATTGGAATGAATGGAAAACTGTAAAGTGGATGTTTCACCAAATTTTTAAAGTAAATGAATTGTCAGGCAGTTACTAGGAACTAAAGCATATGTTTTGTAGGTATGGAGCAACAGAGGTCAAAGTGGACCCATGTTTTATTTAGTGCTGAACTAAATGTTAGTTATTTTAGTTTTTTGGATTCTAGTCCCATTTCTAGGGAACGAGTGCCATGCACACTTTAATCCATTTGACCATTCTGTTGAATCAGTGGTGTAGAGTATGGCACCCCCACTGGCGTTCTTATAGAACTATTATATTGAGAACTAATTTTGGTTCCTCAAAGAACCATGCCCGAAATATATGTAAATGTAAAGACAACCATTACATAATAGAACCTATTCATTGTGCAGAGATTCTTGAATGGTTTAATACGTTCTTTATTTTCAAGCACCTCATTTACAAAATGGGAATATTGATAGGATTTTAAGGTGATTATCAAGGTTCTTCGATGGCATCTACTCCTAACAACCTTTTCTGAGTGTAGGTATGTTCAGGGCCAAAATTATATATTGAAACATTATTAATTAATCTGTGAACTGTCCTCAGGACATGACGTATACAGCTTTGATATCAAGACCAAGGCAGTGAAGAAGAAGGTGTGGAGTCACTTGCCCAACTGCACCTCTGCATTCCGCTGGCTTGAACACTACTACTGCTTCCATGGTCACAACTTCACCAAATTTCATCCTGTTTCTGGAAAGGTGGAAGGGAACTATCCCAAGGATGCTAGAAGCTACTTCATGTCTTGCCCAAATTTTGGTGAGCGGCTAAGTTTTGGCTCCCAATTTATGTTGATTGTCCCTTATAGCATAGATACTGATGTATTATTAATAAAGTTGAATTTCTATAATATTGGAATTAGGGTTTAACCTAAATTTTGTTGTGTTGAATGTATCTTAACAAATGTGTGCGTTATTACTCACTTGTACACTCCTAGTTCATTTTCTTGGTTGTTTTGTGATATAGGTCATGGGCACGGCCACTCAAAGCCACGGTGTAAGCTTGATGCCATCATCACAGATGACGCTGGCAAATCTTATGCATTTGCAGGTAATCAGGGTTTCCTACAACAGTATTTATCATTGATTTTAGTAAATGATGTATTCTTTAAATTTCTCAAATCTTTATTCTCACTCCACCCAGGGAACACGTACCTCAGGTTGGATACTCACCGTGATGGAAGTCACCACTTTCCCATCACAAGATTATGGACAGAAGTTACAGGGCGGATAGATGCAGCCTTCTCTTATGGTGACAAGATGTACATTATCCAGGTAGAAAGAAAAAAAAACATGAACATATTATTATTTAATGTCATGATACAACTACACTGTACCTAAAAAAAAAGCCTTAATTAGTCCCACAAGTGAACAGAACAAAGGCAAGAGCAGCACAAATTAAAAACAATGGAACAGAACAAAAAAAATACCAAGAATATAGTATAGAATATACACTATACAATCTACAATCTAGAGACTTATAGTGTACTAGTGATGCGCGGGTCGTATCGTAACCTGCGGACCCCGCGGGTCGAGGCGGGTAAAGAAATTGTCACTTTTTTGCGGGGCGGGTTGGGGCGGGTCATTAAAAACTAAATTAAATATCCAATCCAATCTATAGCCTAAAATGTGTATTATCATCTTGTTATTAATATTACCTGATTAATAATCATATATTGTTGCCAGTTTACAGGGCGATGTTTCCGAGCACTTTCAGGCTGAATTAAAGGCTGTTTTCAATGGATTTACAATGCCTACTATGTCTATGTAATGGTCGCGGGTGCGGGGCGGGGCGGGGCGGAGCGGGTTGTAAAAATAGATACAGTGGTGCGGGGCGGGCTGGGGCGGGCCAAATAATTTCATAAAAGCGGGACCCGCAGGTTGGAAAAATACCCGAACCGCGCATCACTAGTGTGTACACAATGAGTACATATACAGAGTGGATATATTAAAATATGTCGATTTATACATATGGTTCACTTCTGTTTCACAGGGCAATCAAATCTATATCTACAAATCAGCAGCACAATACGTTCTAATTGAGGGCTATCCCAAACTACTGAAAGCAGAACTGGGCATCGAGGGACCTGTAAATGCTGCTTTCCTCTGTGCAAATGAACATGTTGTCCACGTTATAAAAGGTATGAGCCCCATCCCTTCCAGATTCAGTAATTCCTTACCATACAAGCCATTCTGGACAATATGAATATAGCAATTACAAAAAGTGATATCATTTAATTATATGCCTGTGTTTGTATTTTATCTGCCCAGCTGAATAAGAAGCATAGTGCATGTTATAAAGGTACAAATATAAGGGTACATGTTTGAAATGAAAACTGTCTATATTATAATAGGCCAGTGAACTCCCTGTTAGCTTCCATATACTGTCAGCTGTTTACAATAAAGGTGAACTTGATTTCCTTTTCCCATAGGTCAAAAGATGTTCGATATTGATCTGGCTGCAACCCCGAGAACCGTAAAGAATGAATTCCCCATACAAATTGCTAATGCTGATGCTGCCTTATGTGATCAGGAAGGTGTGAAGGTGTTCGCTGGCTCGGAGTACTTTCCGTTCCAGAGCCCTCGGGTTCTGGCTGTTGCCAAGATCCAACCTGTGGCCAAAAAGATCTCACCTGAGAAGTTTGGCTGTGAAATATAGGCAATCCAGCGAATACTGTTTGGCTGTAGCTCTTTGTACATTGAACATTTCTGCCCGTGATGATAAAACCTCAAAATCCTACTTGTCATGTCTATTTTTTCTATGATTTTAACAAATGTGTGTATCTAAATACGGAGTTTGTCAAGTATGGACTCCCTTTCCTGGAATTTCGCATCTAGAAAGTTCAACTCAAGAGACCAGATTCCCAAGGATGGAGTCAAGTCTTATTTATTTGTCGGTGCGAACTGCGTCTCAATACGGCCCTTTAACGCTAGTAACTGTTGTCTCAGTACATCCGAATCATGGGACAGAACAATGTTTTGGGTGTTGTGCCCAGTAAAATTACCAGCTACTCTGCACCACTTATGACCGAATAATTCTCTAACACAATGAAACATTTCTGGTTTGCACTGCAGGCACCAAAGAATTAGTCTGCGGCATTCTGTGTAGGGGGAGGGGTTTGGATTGGAGATATCAAATGAGCTTCAGTTTTTAAAAGACAACCATGCAAAGAGTCAGAAGTGGCTACAATACACATAATGCAGATGTATAAACCTCATAACAAGATTTT
>JBBKCR010053939.1:0-10699 GCA_037577295.1 Ladigesia roloffi | reverse complement strand
ACCAGACTGCTACGGCTAAAGCTAATAATCTGCGTTTGTGTTCTGCTGAGGAAACAAAGTCACCTTCGACTTGGAAGTCCTGGGGGTAAGCAAATAAACATCACATTTTCATTTTGGGGTGAACTATCGCTTTAATATGTGCACTTTCCCCTTCAATTTCCCTTCAAGTCCTCTATGGGAACTTAAGGAAAAAGTGCACAGATTAAGGGGTAAAGCTGCTGAATTTCCCCCTTTTTCAAACCTAAGGTCACTTTTAGGCATACAGTTAAGGACTTTGGTTTCGTAGTGAATAAAAGAGAAGCTGCAAAGAGCAGAGCGAGGGCCGAGAGGGCACAGGACACACACGCAGTTATTAACACAACCATAAGTGAAAGAGGAAGACAGGATTGGTGTACTTCCTTCGCAAAACCACATGCTTCAGACAGTGCAGGAATAGTGTGTGTGTGTGTGCGTGTGAGTGTGTAGAGCTTGTCCACCACTAGCAGGGCCCCACTGGCTACACCCCACCCCTTAGAGAACTTGATGAACTGTGTATAAGCCTCCTCTTCCTTTGTGAACACTCACAGTCACTGCAGAGCCTTAGATCCAACTGGGACAAACTGTCCTGATGCATTACTGTCCAAACGTTTTGAATGAAGATGTCCAGTCTTAAAAGTACTTCATGCTGTAAACCAGCTAATGGCTGTTTTTTTTTAATCAGCCCAATATAGATTACAATCTGAAGGCTCTTGTACACATTAAAGTATTTCCAAACAGCTAATATTCATGTCATAGATAAAATAGGCATAGGTTCAGGCAACAGTGTTTACATGAAAGGTATGTGTTGTTATTATTTTACATAATGAAACAAAAATTGAAAAAATAAATCAGCCAGTTTCTGGTTATAATAGATGCAAAAATGCAACAAAACAGCCGCCACTGATTGTATACAACTTCAAAGGTTCCAAATAATTAGTAAGAGTGCATGAAAGTATGTTGGTCATAATTGCTGACCCCGACCACACACGTATACACAGTAAACCGTGGGGGTTATTCAGTTTACTGAATATGTTTCAAGAGCACCTGCATGTAGTGACAAAAAATGTCCCCACAATACATAGCCTTAAAGAAAATGGAAAGATTTGGGGATACTGAACTGCAGCATCCAATCAGTCTAAAGGAGAAATAAATAACATTGTGAGATTGGCTACTTTCAAACAGTACAGCGTAATTCATCATCCCAACTCATGCTTTCTTTGTGTTCTCTGGACATTACCAAATCATTTAGAGTTATTTTTTTATATGGAATTGTGGTGGAAGTTATGTTAATTACTAAATTCATAAATAATATTTTATATATAATTATATTTGGCACAAGCCACACAAAAAAGCTTTGTGCCAGTTCCAGGGGACTGTAATGTCACACTTGTGTATGTAAATGCATAGAATAAATGTAAGATAAGATGTTAACAATGGGAATGCATATTTTTGCGCATGTATTGTGTCTTAGTGTGTTATTGCTTCCTATCGAGTACAGTCAGCCTGGTGAATTCTAGGTTAATCTAAAGTGTACACATAAAAATGAAAAAGTATATTTGTCCTTTCTTTGCCCTCTGTGAGGAAGGAGACAGTAGTTCAGCCAGCGAGCTTTAGGTGTGTCTCCAGAGCAGGTCTTACCCCTTAAAGAACCTAATCCTTCCTATGTCAATAATGATATGCTTTGTTGTGAGATGGACACTTGACTGATGAGCCCTGATCTCCAAAAGGATCAAGTGCTGATACTGCTTTAACAATTCTTATGCCCCGGGACGGCAGAAAGAACAGAAGCTCAGTGTATTGTTAGCCTCCAGTCACGGTTCAGCACAAAATCTGATGCGGGATTAGAGCTTGTACTATAAGTTTCAGCGAGAAAAGGACAAAAATGGAGTAAATGAGTGTCTAGAAGCTAGACGCTTCTGTGAAAGAGAGATGACCAGCAGAAAGAGTGTACAAGCAGCTTGGAGCAGGAGTAAAGAACAGGGAGTAAAGTACGAAAAACCTGGAAAGTGTTTTACAGAACTGGAGATTCTTAGCTGCTATTCATCAATTTTCTGATGCAAACTGATGCACTAAATTTCAGACCTAAACACAAAAGTAAAACAGAGACTGCTTGCGCAAAACAAATCTGAACAACAATATGCTTAAGTGACCAATTTAAAGGTAAAGAGATTGGGGTTAGTTCATTTTGGGTTTTATGCAGGTGACACACAAACACAGTAGAATAAAATATCAACCCTAAAAAAGAATTAAGAGTTCAGTTAAGTTCAATAAAGAGTTCTCTAAATGAAGAGTAGATTCCTTTCTTCACAAATATATTTGAGTAGTGAAAATCTTAGCATTTCAAAGTATTCAGAGGGATTCAAATACCTGAAAATTCTTCTCAAAAATAAAAACTGGATCAAAAGAAGAAAGGGGGTAGTCTTGTTTTGTTTGGCACTCTGTGATACAGGGTGAGGGAGGGCACACTAACCCACCCGGAGGGAGTGAGGTCAGTTAAGCTTTCCTAGAATCCTGGCAGTGGATGGTTTTGGCATCACCAGGGATCAAACCCATAATTTACTGGCAAGAGAGCCAACAGTTGCATCACCAGCATGAACCCTGGCAACACCAGTATGAAGGTCTTTACTACAGGACATCTGTAGGGTTTGTGATTGAACTTACCTGTTGTTTCTTTTACCCTCACCATCTGTTTTATTGTTTAAAGATATGGTGGTGTCATTAGAAGTGCCATTAGCTTGGGAATTTTCCACAAACTCTCGATATCACCACATAAAACCAAATGTTCTTCTGCCCTTTTACACACTCTACTGTTCAAAATCGCACATTTAAAGTAGGGCTATGTTTCTTACCTTGATTTGACAGGTAAATACCTCTACCCTGGGGTTAATTTTTAAAGAGAAGGCATAATGTATCATAACTTCTCGACAGGTGTGTCAATTTCATAAAAATGACTGGCATATGGCGGATTAAGACTGGACTAAAATAACTGATGTTACCCTGCTCCCCATTGTAAAATCTAATCCCTTGTAATTAGTGCTTCAAAGTGTAAGTGCACATAATTAAACCTTGAAAATGACGTCTTACACATTATCATGTCAAGTCTTGTGCCTTAAAACTCTTACAGATTTACTTGCTTGTGTATCCAAGGGGCACCGTGTGCTGTAACTCTGTGCTTCATCAACCGCCAATAGCTATACATAAACATCACACAAAGTGTCAGGTGCAACATCCTCCATTATATAATCCTATCCTGTCTTTTACATTATTGAATATCGGTCAGTAACTTCTTAAAACTATGAGACTGTTGCTGCAGACTGCAGGTGTGCTGATGTACTGGTGTACCTCAGCAGTCCTGGGATTCAAATTCACAACCTTCTGATCACAGGGACAACTCCCTACGCACCAGGCCACCAGGTAGTGTGCTTGACCAAACCGAATGTGGCAGATCTTTGTAGATGTTTGTAGGCCTATGGTAGAACCTCTAATGGTTTACAATGCTATATGATTACCGAGAACTTGTAATGAAACAGGAGAACTTGAAGAAAGGTAAACTGCCAATCGGTAAAGTCTTCTGGCTACATGAAATCAAGTAGCAATAGAAGGCCCTCCCAAGTAGGTATAGAATGAATGGATAATCCAAATAAATCAGGAATTAATGGATATAATTACAAAACATACAAAGACTGGACAACAGCCACATCCCCTATTGTAGATAAAACTGGACAACAATGCTAAAGAGACTTACCGGTACACTCTTTTGGACCTGTTGATCAATATATATCATCTTATAACACTTTTTAAGAAATCTGCGAATGTATGACCCATAGAGTATATGCATAAAACATAAATGGGTTTTGAATTTGAACTTTTTAAGTAACAAGAAATTCTTCATTTGTGATTTAATAATGAATGAATGAGTGAATAAAAGGGATGATAAGCAGTTAAACACAGGACGGGATATTATAATTGAGTGTATATTCCAAAGGGGGCAGCAGAGGGTAAGAGTAGATGTTACATTCCTGTACTGCTATGAAAAATTATTTGGATATCATGATTGATAATAGCAGATTAGATTTTATTGAAAAAAGAAAATCTAGTTATTAGCCACACACAAATATAAATCAAAATATATTTAAAATAAGACATCAAATTTAGCAATTGTTGATCAAAATAAAGTATTAAATACAGCAGCTATGTCTAGTATCAAAATAAACTCAAGTCTAGAATCAGATCACTTTGTAAACCTTCTTTCTATTGCTCAATATGACGTATACATTCACGTCTACACGTTCTATCGAGGCATGCCACAAAATTTAACTATTACTTTATCAATTTAGTGGATTTCTTTTTTGTCTTTTTCTCATTTTCTAGTTTTAATTAGCTGTAGAAATAATATTAGGACCGATAAGTGGGTTCAATCAAAAATGGGTGTTGAATTCTGAGGCTTTTTTGACCCCAGTGCAGATCCTGCTAGAGAGAGCTCTCCGATTGCTCCTCCATCAGGCCACAGGCTGATGCTTAAATAAACAGTAATGCCACATCTATTGGACTCTATTTGATTTCTTAACTAAGTTTTGCTCCAGTTCTCCATGGCACCATCTCCTATATCTCCAACAATCACTCATAATTGAAAGATAAATGTGTTTCTTGGTGTTGTGGTAATGAAGGGCAACCTGATAGCACATTTATCCCCAACAACTATTGTGTTAGTAATGAATAATTTGGTTGTTAATCATGAATCCAATAAGAAATGATGTGTCAGGTAGCCATTTATGCAACGACCCTGAAAACTGTGAATGTTTCAGGATTGACGTGAACATGCACAGCTTCCGAACCACTTTTCTTGTTTGCCATTCGCTCTCTCACGTCTCTTTGTAGCGTATAGCCTCTCAATATGACAATAACTGCCTCCAGTCTTGCTCTTATTAGAAAACTTGAGAGTGACTGAAGCTTGCATTTTCAAATTTCAAGCCCACACAGTTCAATAGCACATCCTTATCTTGGAACAATTCTCACACAACAGCTCCCACACTCTTCGAATTGTTGAGAAGTTTTGAACTGCAAATGGCAGTGATGGATAAGTTGGTAGCCTGCTGTGTAATGATGCTGCAGCTCAATGCTGTAAATGACAATAAGAACAAAACATGTGTGTGTTTAACAGCATTATAATGTTATACAGCAACTCCAAAACACCTTGTTTATTTCTGTACACAAGTTTTACATAAATTGAAAGTGGCCAACCAACATTATATTTTAAGGCTGCTGGTCATGGCAAATAGATGTTTATGTCAATAGATTTATATTCCAAACATTGATAAAGGATTAAGTGTAGGCTACTGAAATGAACACCAAAGCTCAGCAGGAGTTAAAATTATAAAATTAATTAATGTTAAACTGATCTATTGTGATTAGCATGGCATAAATGAATAGGTTTTTAATATAAAATCCTCCACAGTTAATTTTAAACTCATATCAGGCCAAAGGTCCCTGTATGAGCAACTTGTATTCAGTGAACCATCTCCATCCAAAACTGGATAGGAGAACGGAGGGCTCTGGCCAGGTGCACTGTTTTAAACTCAAGTAAACTGCAAGGTGCCCAGCTGAACTCTGAGTGAACTATCAGGACACAGACCCTTAAAAAGAAAATGGCTGAAGCTTATAAGTGTAAAATGGCCGCAGGAATAGATAAGAACGCAGGTGTTCAGATCAAAGATGCCAGAAAAGGGGGAGATCAGTAATATATTATAACTGGACAACAGGAGGTGTAAACTGAAATATGAATCAGAAGATGATCTAATCTGTAATTATTGGTTGAAATCATCAGGGAGGAATAGGCAAATAAAGTGAAGGAGACACCATATTTTTCTATAGGTGAGACGAAGCTAAAACGATAAGAGAAATGAACTTTATTGGATAATACAAGCAGGGGACCCTATGCAAAACAAGTAATGAAACTCCCAAATTTCTCTATTGGTAGAATATCGATCAGTTGGGTGTGTTGAGAGAGAAGGTGCTTGGATTTTAAAAGTGTATAAAACTCATGTAAGAGCCCAGTGGAACGGAGCGAGCAATTGACTGCAGACCAAGCATCTCCCGCTGAAACTTTGAATAAACCACCAAACATCGCACCTGTTTGACTCCGTATGATTTCTTGGACTTAGGACTTTGGGACTTTGAAAAAGTCTTTGAAGCTAGCTCATTAGCTTAGCTTTTCCCTTCGACAATCCCAAGCCCCAGGGTTTTCTTAGCAATCTTAGCAAACATTAAAAAAAAACATTATTCACAGAAGGAACTCAACAAATATACAGATTTTAGGACGTACTGTTCATTTACAATATATACAGTTTATTAGACGTGCTGCCCTTTCATTTATATAGTCTATGGGATATAATCTTGTCTATATTTTCTATGGGACAGAAATTCCTTTCAAATATACAAACTATCACTCATAATTAAAAGTTTATGGGACAATTTCTACTCATATGGGACAGTTTCTACTCATATTTACAGTCAATGGGACAAGCTTAATATGAGACCTTTTCAGGCTCTCAAATTTTATTGTTGCTTGGAAAAGTGACAATGAAAATAAAGATTCATCTTATCTTATGATGTTCACTCAAAGTTTATGGAAGGTATCTCTAATTCAAAGCCTGGTGGACTGGTTTACAGCATAGTTTATTGAATTCCCAGCTCAAACACAATGTATCTCACCAGTTAACCATTAGGTTTAGTGTGTTTGAAGAAGGGAACTTCTGTGCTGGACACACAGCCCCCCAGGGTTGTGGGATGGGCTGTCCACTCCTTGTCATAGTTAGGTTTAGGGGACATTCTAAGGGACGGACCTATGGCTCACATGGAGCTTTGTTTTTTATCTGTAGTTTGTAAGTTATGGATGACTTCAGTGAGCATAAATGGCCAATGAGCTGCTTAACTCGCCAACATACCAGAACCCAGTAACCAGAATGTCAGCATACTGCTGCCAGAAACCTGTCTGCTGTGGACAAATGGAAATATGCTACTTCTTATTTTAAATGTATTACATTCCTCTGTAGCATGTTTCGCCATAAAAACAAGTGTTAATATTTGATGTAGTTATTTAGGCCATTTATTCTAATTCAATAAGGATGTTCTCCCTGGTGCCCTCTAGTGGATTTTAGTCATTTCTGTGGTATAATGGGAAGAATGGGAAGGCTCCTTAACCTCTGGCAACAATTTTATATTTGAAAGTTCGCTTCTGTTTGGGCAACATATCATAACAAATATGTTTGAAGTTAAACTGAATGGCAGTAAAACATTTGCTGGATGCTGGCAAATTGACTATCCTCTTCCAATGAGGTTTCACTAATTCTTGGTCACTTGAGCTTTCAAAGAGCCAAAACCTTCAGGGCTGGCAACAGTTTCTCTCTCATATCTACTTTCGCCCCCCCAGGGATGTGTGAGTGGAAGGTTTAAAGCTGGTGGATCTGTCTGACACATTACACCCACACAGACAGGCAGCATTATGGGTGATACGTATTTTGATATGTGGGAAAGTGTCACTGTTTAGGATGTAGAAAGCTCACACATTCTAACGTACTCATACATAAGCTAGGTACAGTTCCCATCATGTGTCTCAAAAATCCCCATAAGCACATGACGCATGACTGAGTAACAGTTGTAGAGTCTCTAACAAAATCTATTCCCCCTTTTTACTCTCTAAAATAGCGGTACATTTATCTCCATGACCTCCAATGTCTTTCAAGCACACACAAACACGTGTGTGTATGTGTGCTAGGAATGTGGTGATATGAAAATTCATTATAAAGTTTTACTTTAGTGAGCAGAATTTTCAAATGATCAATATCAGTAATGTTTTCCATTCCAGCATTGATAAAAACACACTGGAAATGTTCCAAAATCAGACCTACAAACTCAATTCTATGGACTGATATTATACTGATCCTCTCATATTTCACCAAAACACCAAAAAGCTGGACATTTACTTCAACTGTAATGTTTTTTAAACACACACTTTTTGAAACACTGTCTTTTGTTTTGGGGTGTATCATTAAAACTGGTAATTGTCTAATTGCTAGTGTACGCTAGCAAGCACACACATGCATAAGGAAAGAAGCCCTAGATAAACGTGGCTTTCCCGCATAGGATTTGAGAACAAAATGAACCAGACCAGAAAAAAAATAAACTTAAGTACATGATAGAGTTTACATTCTCTGCCCGAACCCGACATGGGCCGGGCCGGTGTCCTCGGGCCAGGCCGGGTCAGGCCGTGATGAAGCATTACTTAATTTGCCTATTTGGTTGAGGAGCTATGCCAAAATTGCTGCGTGTCATGCGCAGCAGTGACCCAGCTCCTGCCACTGGCCACATTACACCGGTCCTGCTGTTTCCAAGTTTGGAGGAAAGTCGAAGGTATGGAACCATTTCCAGCAAGACGTGGGCAGGGACAAAGTATGTGTCCGGTGTATCTCCTATAAACTCTGTCTGCCGCTGATTTTAGTTAGACTGACCTCAAGCTCGGCTGCTTTCTCCCTTCAGCTGGAGTGCCCTGAGCTCTGAACACTCCGAAAGTAAATAAACCAACGAAAATTCCATCCACACTCTGATTTTACAAATGGTTTCAAATGACCAGAGTGTGTTCGGAGCTCGGAGAGTGTGTTTAGGAACGCACCCATAGTTGAGAACGTGTGTTCTAACAGGCCACGTATTAAAAAAAAAAAAGGGTTTAAATCGGGCTCGGGCCGATAATTACAGTTAATGTGTCGGACCGGGCTGGGCTCAGACACAAGGTGCATGGGCTCGGGTCGGGTCTGGTCTCATTTTTTGGCCCCATCTAAACTCTAGTACACGAATCTCTGCTTGTGTCTGCAGGACGTCTTTATATTTTATTTGTGCAGGGACAAAGCAAGTGTAAACAATAATCTGGCAGTTCAGTGCAGTACTGTGTGGCTCCATTACCTGGTCTGCCTAGCGACCTTCTCTTTCAGGTGGCTGATAGAAGCTGTACCCAAATCCCCCTGAAAATACGCTTCCAGACTGGTTCATAAACTACAGCAAACAAACCCTGCAGGTGGCCAACAAAAGTGTCCTGAGCTCTTAGAAGACCTCCAGCTGTCTGATGCCAGAAACAGATTTGCATGGTGAGAGACAAAAGGCACAGTGGACATGCCCCCCGCCCTTCTCTGCTTCAGCTTGTCTCACTGCTTTTCCTGGCTTGGTGAAATTCGTGATCTCTCAGACCTGACTCTGTGGCTTGTTTAATGGAACAAGCCCCAGCATGCAGGAGAGAAAGAACAGGGAGAGACGAGAGGGAACCTCAGGGTAAGACAAATTGTAACTGTTTTGAAAGAGCAACACAAAAACATCACAGGGAGGATGGGGATTAAGCCTAGACATGGACTATAATTTTCTTCACACTAAAAAAATCCTTTCAGAATACGGTGTAATCCAAGGCTAGGCCTAACACACATCCGTCCTCAAGACATCTGGTCAGAAAGAGGTCTGATGACTTTCATTCTTTCTCTCTCGTCTACCGCCAAAGGGGCCTTGGGACATAAATTCCACTTCAGTGCATGGCTAATTGGATAATGGCTGCATTTAGGATGAGTGCATACAATGGCACATATACACTTTGAAGTGTATTCTCTTACAACACTATTAATTGCCTAACATTGATAACGATTACACAGTCAAATGTCAGCACGGCTGAATTATATTTATTTGGTTAAAAATGCAATATAATTCATTATTAATTTTACAAAAAAAATTACAAAAGATAAATGGATTATCACAGTGGAATTAATGTTTTTGTGTGAAACCAGAAGAGTCAAACACCAAATAATTTATAAGCACAACCCCCCTTCTAAACAAACACATATTCCTTCATGAGCAAACACGCAGGCAGGAAGGCAGGCAGGCAGGCAGGCACACACACACACATATACACACACACATATACACATATACACACACATACACACACACATTCTCACAGGTTACTGTAATTCAGTAACCGTATTTAGGGCTGTTCCCTATAACATGATATTGCCTCTCAGCTGAAGCAGTCCATACTGGCTTTGGCTCTCTCCATCTCATGAAGGAAGTTATAGAACTGGGGCAGAGTCAGTTCTGAAAGGACAAAGAAAAAAAAATTCTGTCAGAAATCTACAACTGATGCAAATAAAAACAACTATGATTACATACAAAAACATAACTAAGCAAAATGTGAGGTTAATTCTGACTTCTTGTAATACATATACGTAAAATGCACAATATATACACACATTTAATATGTGCAAACATATAAAAAAAAGGATTATAAAGGATATTATTGATTGTTGGGAAGAACTAATATTATTTGTTGGGTTTCGATTCCCTTATGAATTTCATATATGTATATTTATTTATGCAAACACACTTTTATTTTCAACATATATGTAGACAGACAAAAGCCCTTATGTGTGTATATTTTAAGTGGATATATACACTTGAATATGATAAATTACAAGAGATGCACCGATAACGATACCGGTATCTAGTATCGGCCCCGATACCGCATTTTCTAAAGTACTCGTTAAAAGTCCCCCGATACCGTGGACCGATACCATGGTCTGAGAAATGTGTGTGTTTGAGCGGCGTGTAAGGGGTTAATCACAGGCGCCGAGTGCCCGCCCCCAGGCTCCCG
>JBBKCR010053920.1:0-10700 GCA_037577295.1 Ladigesia roloffi | reverse complement strand
CAGACTGCTACGGCTAAAGCTAATAATCTGCGTTTGTGTTCTGCTGAGAAAACAAAGTCACCTTTGACTTGGATGCCTTTGGAAGCAAATAAACATAAAATTTTCATTTTTGACTGAACTATCGCTTTAAGGCTGCAACTAAGTACATTCTTTATGGAGTGTGCATGCAACTTTGTAGCGAATCAATGAATAAAAAAATTCAGGAAGAAGAGCAGAAAGACGTTTGTACCAGGAATGTTTATCACTGAAACACCTGAAGATCAAATCTCCACAACTCATTCAGTCCAAAAGCATTTCTTTCCAGAAAATCGCCTTTTATTTGTTTTAGGAATTGGAAAACAATTCTTACAGGAAATATATTTTTTTAGTTGAAATTTTACAGCCACTTGTAATTTCTCAAAGGATGTTTCAAAAGTACTAAAAGCTCCGGCACATTTTAGTACGGGCAAACCTGTTTAAAAATGTCCTGAAAACAATTTTGAATTAAATCAATATTCAATGTCAAAAAAGTTACGTGAAAGTTACAAATTTTGGAAATTCACCGAATCCTGTAGTGTGGATTTCGCTTGGACTGAGTGAGTTTTGGTCGGTTATACTCTTACACTTAAAGAGTAGTGTTACCTAAAAAATAAAAATGGATTAAGTTTTGGAAATTTGCTTGTCAATTACTAAAATTAATTTTAATATAAATTTGTCTTTTATTCACCACCTTTCCTGTTAGATAATTAGTCTGTTTCACACTTTTATCAGCATTTACATTATTGGTGACTCCTGAGGCAGGACTTACCTACAAAACCCATCAGAAATCAGAGTAAGAACTTCCTTCATTTATCTTTTTTTACTTTCCCCTTTAGAACAGTTCTACAAAAAAGTTTTGCTCTGCCCAATATTGTGTTCTTCAATTTCCTGAACCTTATAATAGCCACACCCCTGTCATATCTATCTAGCACTTCTCTTCAAAAATTATTTAAATTGGGTCTCCAGATCTCCGTCCTCCATATTAAAGGAATAAACTTCGGTGACAGCTGGACAGATATAAGGAAACTGCCCACATTGGCCCCACCCCACATTTATTATTATATTGTGACAGTACTTTAATCTGTTCTAATTTTATTTCATTATATTACATTTTTATTTCTTTGTTCTGTTCACCTTCTGCTGTTGCTATGCAAATTTCCTACGTGTGGGACTAATAACAGTTTATCTTGTCTTATGTATATGTATATACACACACACACACACACACACACACACACACACACACAGATATAAAGGCTTCAAACAAGCCTCGTTTCTCATTAATGCTGCTTCTCTGTTTCACCTATGAAAGTCCAAGTCGTCAGAATGAGCCTTTAGAAGTTTCTGTGTAAGTTAATTTCCACTTTCATGAACTTTCCTGAGCAGGTAACTACGAGCGGGAAGCTTTTCTACGAAAAATCCTACGAGCGCCTTAGTGTTTGTTTTAAGATTTGTTCATAAAATCCAGCCACACATCCAGAACCCCATGAGGACGTGGCAGGGCCCGCGGCCCGCAGCCCGATGCCCGCGGCCCGATGCCCGTGGCCCGATGCCCGCAGCCCGATGCCTGCCTACCCGATGCCCGCCAGGCCACGCTGCCCAGGAGACTCAGGTGCGTCTCAGCATATAAAACCTGTGGCACCATCACAAGTAGGGTAGGGGGAAAATGTGGCCTGGATTTTTTCCCAAACTAGGATTAATAATTGATTCCTCTGCTTTTATTCGTTTATTTAAAAAATGTTTTGCTAAATTCGAAAGCTTTAATGTGAAGTTAATGAAAGCTGCGGAACTAAACGCTGATTTAAATCAGAGCATTTGTATGTAATGTGAAAAGGTCAGAAAGTCAGCAGGGAGGGAATCTCAGTTTGCGAGTCTCTGTTGCATGAGAAAAAAATTCCATAAATCGTTTGTTGATGATAAACGGAGCCGAGCGCGTCTTGTGAGCGTCAGATGTTTGCCGGGGGTGGGAGGTGGAGTTAGTGTATATGTCTTAGACTAAAGAGCTTCATAGACAGTATAAAGGCAAAAAAACTCTCTCTCTCTCTCTCTCACACACACACACACACACACACACACACCCACCTCCTTATCCTCTCTTCTTGGTGTCCGGCCGCTTCTTCGTGGTCCAGAATTTTGAAAATGTTTTTAGAATTCTCTGGTCCTGTAACAGATCTCAGGGTCCTGCATGGGACACAAGCAGCCTCAGATACACTGATCAGCCCCTGAGTGAACACACACACACACACACACACACACACACACACACACACACACACACACACACACACACGCAAACACACAAACACACACTTGCAGGGTGTGGGTCACTCTTGCACACCAGAGTCAAATGGGAATGAGGAAAAGAGACAGAAGAGAGCGAAAGTAGGGAATGAGAAAGGAAATCCTGCTAAGAAGACCAGATGAAAAAACAGTGGTGAGAGACAGAGAGAGAGACACAGAGAGATACAGAGGGAGAGGCAGAGAGAGAGAACTATCTTATTTTGTGAGCTGCGAAATATTTAGCAGTATGGTAATCAAAGTTTAACCATTGAATGTCAATAAAACGTAAGAGAGAGAACTGAAAGAGGGAGAGCTTCAGTATGAAAGTGTGACAGAGAGACATTAGGCACACTGGCTGCTTGTCAGAGTATTTCTTTCGTCTTGACTATTGAAGCAATACCAGAAAACATACACACGCACACACACACCCCTCCTCTGTTCCCGGTCGGCCCGAATGAAATGTTGTTTTTTTTTTGGTCCTGTCAGCACAGCTTGGCTGGTTTTCCAAGCCCCGGCAAGTTTAGGTCAGCAGGTTTACAAAACCATCCCAGAAACACTCAGCACACCCAAACAGCATAGCTGAGTTGATTCTAATGTGCAATCATTTTCTCTTATTACTTTTAAATGGTTTGGAGCAGAGAGCATAGGAGGTGGTGTCTGTTGTCCATGATACTGCACTTTACTGTGTGAGTTCAAGAGAGAAAGCTTGGGTTTGGCGCAAGAAAATGGATAAAATCTCTAATAAAGAGACGTGTGAAACTGTAAATGTGCACACAGTGGTATTCCAGTGGACATATGAGCTACACTCTGTGTATAAAAGATCACAGCTACACAACATTTCTTCCAGATTATTTGTCCCCCCTTTGCTGCTGCTACAGCCTCTACTCCTCTAAGAAGGCCTTACATTCAGTACTTTAGTACAGAACTTGCTGTGATGATGTGATTGCACTCAGCCTCAGGAGTTACCTCTGTAACTGGTTAACACATGGCACTGGACATGGTGACTTTAGATGCATGAGTGGCTTCTCCAGAGAGCTCCTTTCTATTTGCCAAGGTTTTTCTATGGAGGTGTACGTGTCAACAATAAAAACAGTAATTATTTAAAAGGACGACTTAGGAGCAAGGGGGGGGGAAATTGCCACTACATTTAAAATTCAGGCCAAAACAAAATTAACCTCGTCCATACAACATAAACATACATCTGGCCTACAAAGTCAAGTTCTCCTAGGTAAGCAGAGGTCTAACTAAACTGCCTGTACATCAGTTCTCTTTTACTTTCTGTCTTTTTTTCTTTTGATCTATCAATTCTTTTGTCATGATTTAGCCTCTTATAATAAGTCATGTCCGACTAAAAAATGTATTTTGAGTGTTTAAGAGGAATGAAAAATGGCCCCAAGTGACTTGGCCAGAACCATGTTCAATGTAAAATGATACGTTACTCTTTCAGAAACAACATATCTTATCTAGCTGCTTCTCTTTGTAGTGTCTGTGCCCCCCTGTCGGGTAAGTGCAGATTTCTTTAAACTTAATATAAGCATTCTCAATACATCTCATTTTTAGGATACTTTCTCTTGTTTTTGTAAGCAGCTTAGACATTTTGTGCGTATGAACTACATCGGTGTTCGCCCACTGTCTGTCCATCCATACAAACACTCTGATGGAAACCCCCCACAGCTCCTTTGGTCCTTTTTATCAGAGAGTGAGAAGGTGACTTTTGTGCAGGTTGAAAATGTTTGTGAGTATGAAGGTGTGTGCGTGTGCAGTGGGTGCTGAAACGGTGCCGTGACGTGCTCTGAAAAACCACAGTTTCTTCTCTCCTTCAGCCACACGCTTCATAGCAACGGAATCCCACTACGCTGTGACATCACAGGCAGAGTCAGAGGACACCTCCGTACACCCCTACACAGAGAGAGAGAGAGGGGGAAAGAGAGAGAAAGAGAGAGAGAGAGTGGGTGTTTGCTTATTGGATCGTACATTTGACTCAATGTGACGTCTGTGTTCTCCTCCTACTGAATTCTTCAGTTCCCAAAAAGATACACATGCAAACACACTCACACGCGCGCACATCAGTGAGAGATGCCTGTATAAACCACTATTATAACCATTACAGCAATTGTTACCATACTTCATGGTTTAACCACATCTGTGTTTTCTTTCATGTCACTGATGTCAGGAAAATTGTTCTCACAAAAACACACACACTCATGTGCATGCATATTACTGTGATGAATAAATGACATTGTAAGTGCTATTAACCATCGAAATGGTCATTCAGGCCATTTAAACAGTAATGGTTCCTTGCTGGAAAAAATAGCCCATCACTCTGATGAGAGCAAGCATGGACCGCTGTATTTGGCATGTCACAGAGTAAGAAAACAGTGGTTCGTTTATTTGTGGTAACACCAGTTTGTGCTTTAATTAATCATTCATTATATCAGTCAGCTAAACACACACATTTTTCAATAAACAGAGCTGAAGCTTCAGATCTCCATATCTCTGCATTCTTTGTAACTAAGAGACAGTTTGAACTTTGTCTCTGTATCTTTCACAAAATAAGGGCTGTAACTTTGTTCATGGGAACTAATAAGAGAAAAATGTTAAACACAAGTCTGTGTAAGGAAGTAAGAAGTCTGAGGTTTTACTAGCATCCAAATCACATAGACAGATGCGGCCAGCAACATTTTCTACTAGTTTTTCCCATTTTTAGTCATGTCCAGTAACACCAGTGCCAGGACTCCCCCTATCACATGATACCACCAACACTGGGAGGGTGAAGGACAGAACATGCTTCCTCCAAATCACATGAAGAGCCACTGCACTTTTTCCAACTGCCATTCACACATCATCATTGGGCAGTTCAACACAACTGAATGCCAACTGAATATATAATAACTTAATAGAGCGCAAAATTATAAAAGCTCAAAATGCTTTTTACAGATATGGGTCAAATTTCAAGAGCAATCTAAACAATTACAGTTGTGTTTTTTTTTTTAATCAAATATTGCAGTTGATAAAAGCTATAATAAGTATGTTTAAAAAACATTTTTAAATCATCGGAGGCAACAGAACATCAGATGAAATGTTAAATAGAGAGGGGTTGAATTTAAAGGGTAAATTGATGGGACACATTTTTAAATATTTCTTTAAAGTGTGCACAGAGATTGATTGCCTAATTGAGCTCCACAGCTTAGAATAACAGAAAGAGGCCACTTCACATTCTCTGTAATTTAAGGAGGGTTATTGCAGATCTAAAATCACATTTTGGAACATAAACAGACATTGACTGAGGCACGCAGGTGTTTTATATCTTTAAGCAAGCAAGATAACTTTAAATCTCTCGAGAGATCTACCAGTACCCAGTGTAGTTCTTTCAAAGTGGGAAAGATATGAGTCCTCTTGTTTTCATTAGGATCCGTGCTGCTGCATTTCTTTCAACTTTGTGTACTCTTTTCTTAGGAGGCCCAGAAAGGACAGAACTACAAAACTCCATTCTGCTTGTAACAAATGCAAGATTCTCTGCCTTGCTTTGGCACGGGAAAGGCCTATTTATAGCAATGGTTCTAAAGTAATAAAAATAAGAGGCTTCGTGGGTGACTACATGCTAAACCTAAAATTAATTCCAGGTGTTATGGCTCATTTTCAGTGTTCACTTTTGATATATGAAGCAAAAACCGCCTGGTCTTTCACAAAGCCTAGTGAGACACGACTAGAAATGTTACTGAATTTTCATCAATTAATTTTCAACTCTATCCAAACTATCAATCCATTAAATATGATTTAAACCATTCTACAACAAAGCAAAACTTCGAAGCATATTTGAAAAAATGATCAAAAGTTGCACAGTATGATTAAAACATTCTATATCAGTCCTGAGGTCTTAGGCCATTGGACTAATGCAGTCTCATTTTTATGGTTTACACAAAGACCAGACTGAAGTTTCTCAAATGATTTGTTAAAAAAACATTTTGTCTTAAAGACTTCCCTAAAAAAGAAAGTCTGAACTGATGAACGTAACTGAGTATGGAAGGATCCATTCTAGCCTTTTTTAGTAAAAGGCTTCACCAGAGTGGCCTTCAAAGCATCTGGACAACACCTGTTGACAGATGGCAGTTCACGTTATACTCACAAAAATACCTCAAAAAGAGAAGTAGGCACATGGTCTAGATCACACTAAAGAGGAAGATGTCTACAGAATATAGAGATTTTTCAATAGTAAACTAGATAGACTAAACATCTATAGGTGGTAAAGTATTATTTGCATTGTGCAAATGAGATGATATTTACATGATATTGTACTCTGCTAATTTAGCTTGCTAGATAAGCTTTGCCTCTTGTAAATGAACACCATTACCAAGTGTCTGGTGAAAAGTTCTGGTGAGCCACGTTCCCTTCACATAAGTTTTGCTATGATGCCATGTGATGCCACATGTTCTTTACTTGCACTTCCCACACTGACTGTGATATCATCAATATGACAGTAAAAAGTGCTGAATATTTACTAGAAAACAGACACAGCTGCCAGTCTATTAGTCATTAAGCCACGACTCTTTGTTGCTACACAGCCAGCACTGATTGAATACCACAAAGGTAAATAATCAAAGGTAGATTGACAGAGAATATGGAAATAACTTTTAAGATGAATAGTATTATAGCAAAACAAACTTTTGGATTTAAATTATTCCAAGGTCATTCTTGACAGGAGGACATAACAGTCATTTCCTTTTTTCTCCTAAACAGACGTCATTGTGGTATTAGGCTATTGGTGGCTACTATACAAGGCCCACCACTTCAACACTAACACCAAGTGTCTCATCACAGTGCTTGACACTGACAACACAGGGTTTTTACCCCCACAAATATAAAGCACATCATTAACTAAATACCTTGCGTTCATTGCACTGAACACATGAAAAATAATCACAATATTTACATCATAACCAGCATATCTGATTATCAGATTTGGTTTCTTCAACACTCTGCAAGAAACAAAATCTTAGCAAGTTAAATAAGATTAAATAAGAGGATTTGGCTTACAGTCTCAAAATCATACCAGATGGAAATTAGTGTCAATGCACAATCATTTCAATCACAGAAATCTCATCGATCATCAATCATATCTCATTTCTCTTGATTTTCGTGGTAATGCTATATTCCTAATAATCTGAGACGTAATTTGAGTAAGATTTTTAATATTTAGAATATTGTACTTGTTCATTTTAGGACTTTAAAGAAATCATACTAAGTACATTTTCATCACCCTTTTGACTTTCTTGTATATTTAAGCAGTAGGTGATTTAAGGGAGGATGAGGGGAGACACTGTCCACCTTGTTAACAAAATGACCAAAATGGGCAATTATTCCAAGCCTCTGTGTTGTGCCAGACTTCTTCGAATGTCTCAGCACGTGTCTGGCAGTACAAACAATCATGGCCACAATCTGGACAGGGTCTCATTATGTCTGCCACTCTTTAGGATGTCACTTAGTCATTCCTGTACTGAGCATTCTTTGAAGAGTTGACCACTTTTGATAATAAGCCCAGACATGTTTATTTTAAGAAAAGGTTTAGAAATTTAGAGAGTAGTGACTTTTTCATGGGCAGCATGTACTCTGAACCTTGCATGTCATCGGTTTCTGTTGATGCCGGGTTGGATAACTTAAAACTAGTTAGGTTTGTGGATGAGGTTTTAATTCTGTTCAAAAGACAGAACAGAGGAAGGGGGACTTCAGATGGCTTAAAACCAAGCTTCAACTTCTTGGCCTTAAATAGAAGTCTTGAAAATCACCCATCTAATCATAGTACTGAGACTGTGCTAATTAAGGTTATTAATACAATTTGCCTAAAAACAGACTCGGAAAAAAAGATCTGTTCTATTACGGCTCGATCTCAGTGCTGCTATTGATACCATTGATACCGCAGAGTTGTTTTAGACTAAGAAACTTCCTCTAAAATGGTTCAGTTGATAAATGCGCAGATGGGAAGTGAAAACAATAGGTTCATTTTTTTTTCTGAGATAGTGTCAGTAACCTGTGGTGGGCTTTAAATTCTTGGTCAAAATTCTTGGCCCATTCTTATTAATTTGTTTATACTTCCTCTGGACCAAATACTATAAGAACTATGAAATATTTACCCCAGTTTTGCAGATGATACTGAAATGTACTTGGCAGTCACTCCAAATAACTCTGCCCCCTTGACTCTCTTTGTAGGTGCCAATAGCATGTCAGTATCTGGATGGGACAACATTTTCTGCAGTAATATAAAACTAAAACAGGAATAGAAATAAAAGGATCTAAAGTATAAGCAAGTAACCTGGTTTGTACTAATAGAGTGTCCAGTGCAGTGGGGGGGTGGTGTGTTGGTTTGGGGTGGTGGGGATGGTTGATACATAGATCAGTGGTCATAAGTGTCATGAGTGAGTCATAGACTAAGGATATATGGTTATTTTTCTAAATAAAACATAGTTTAGACTCTGATACTAAATAAAAAAGAAATACTTGGGTTTTTTTCTGTGCAGCTTGTGGACCGGTACCACATGACCCACGGCCCGATACGGGTCCGTGGGTGGCCCGGGGGTTGGGGACCACTGTACTAACAGACTCGGATCTCTCCATCATGTCAAAGCAGTTATTAAATCAGCCCTTTATCACCTCAAGAACATCAACACAATTAGAGCTTTTCTGACTAAACCAGACCTGGAGGAACTCATCCATGCTTTTGTCTATACTGGAATTGATTATTGTTATGGTCTCTTAAAAAAAGAACTTCCAAAAAGACAGCCACAGTTGATTCAAAATGCATGTGCCAGAACTCTAACTAGATGTAAAAGATGTTTCCTTCATTTACATTTAGTTCGAGTTCTGGCAGCTGCATCACCTAAGATTTAAAAAATTCTAAAATTCAAACTTTTTGTAACAGAACTTTCACACCATTAGTATTGAGTCTGTTAGTACTGCTTAAGGTAAAGACTAACCATGGAAAAAGTGAGTTTAACAATAGTGAAGCTTTCAGACGGAGCCAGTGGACAGAGAGCATTAGAAGAGACACCAAACTAAAAAAGTTGCCCTTTGTTGAATTTCAACTCAGCTAAACACACAATTACCACATTTTCATCCTGCAACGTCACTTTATGTTCCTAAGTTTTTTTTATTTATTTTATTGTTCTATTCAATATCCACTCTTTAAATATGTTGTTTTACTTATGGTTTGTACTTGTTTCAAATAGTCCTTTCTCTGTCAAATATATAGTTTTCTTTTTTTTTTTTACCGTATGCAACTATTTTTACCAGCAAAATTCTTTTTTTTAATCTGTCTGTAATTATATATTAATTATATATGTAATTACATATTTAGAACTAAACTAAATATGATGGAACAGCTTCATACAATAAGTTTTGATCATGTCTTTATCTAATCAAGATAAAGGTACCCTGAGTAACTTTTTTGTAACCGCTTGGGGTGTCTGTGATGAGCTGCCTGAGCCAAAAATGCCAGATTAATGTTTTTGGCCCCAGTCCAGCCCTGATGAAATGGTGATTGGTGGTGTGAGCAGGGAAGCTCCCATTGGGCTGTCCCACCATTACAAAAAATAACAAATCACCCTATGAACATTACTGTGATTACTGTATTTTTTGCCGTATAAGACGCTCCAGAATATAAGACGCAGCCAATTTTAAAGGAGAAAAATTGAGAAAAAAAGGGTGCCCAAAACTTTTGTCCACTCTAGAAACATTTCATTTATATTAGAGCACAGATCGGGCCCAAAAAATGAAAACCGACATGACCCAAACCCGTGCACTTGTGTCCGAAACTTGCCCGGCCCGACAAATTGACTGTAATTATTTAAAATTTATACGTGGGCCGTTATAACACACGCTCTGAACTGTGGGTGCGTTTATAAACGAACACCCCGTGCTGCTGGAGCTCCGAGCAACTGAAATCCTGCATCACGGCGCGTCTGACTCAAGGCTGGTGGCAGGCAATATCAGACCAGGTTTGGCTTCGAGCAGAGATTCTAAAGTCTAATTCACAGTGCCGCACAATGGACAAATGTTTTGGGACGTAACATCGTTTATCTCTACGGTCGAGCATCCTTTACTTTTTTCTCCCCTCCCTATC
This sequence comes from Ladigesia roloffi, assembly GCA_037577295.1. Lineage (NCBI taxonomy): Eukaryota > Metazoa > Chordata > Actinopteri > Characiformes > Alestidae > Ladigesia > Ladigesia roloffi. The sequence goes on along the minus strand of JBBKCR010053920.1, from coordinate 289 downwards.
GCACAGGAAATAACGTCTCATCTCGTTTTAGTCAATGAAAATGAAGAGACACTTTAGCACAGTTTTTATAATGTAAACCACATTTAGTCTCGTTCTTATTCGTCCACAAAAATACATCATAGATTTCGTTTCGTTATCGTCACATGACCAGAATTAACGTCATGTCGCGTCTCGTCTCGTCTCATTTTTGTCTCGTGAAAAATGTTTGTTGAATGCAGCACACACAGCATAAAAAGAGGACTGCGAGCAGCACCACACAAAGTTAGGTGCAGTTTTAATGCAGGCAAAA
>JBBKCR010053902.1:0-10700 GCA_037577295.1 Ladigesia roloffi | reverse complement strand
GGGAGTGGTTTTTTGGTACGGTACAGGGGAGTGGTGTTTCGGGACGGTACAGGGTGTGGTGTGTCGGGACGGTACCGGGGAGTGGTGTGTCGGGACGGTACTGGGGAGTGGTGTGTGGGAACGGTACCTCACTGAGGGTACCTCAAAGGTACCTAGCAGTCAACCCACGACTTTCTCATCGCAGGGCAAATGCCCTTACCATACGAGTGTGTTACCTTTTTCCTGAATACAATTTTTTTAAAAGTATAAACACGTTATTTATGCCTTTCCGAATACTGTATGGGCCCCACCCCTAATATGTTCCCCTAATTTGTGTTGCAGTTTTGCAGTTGAAGTCAGTTGGTCAGGTTAATACAAAACCAGAACCCATCCATAGCAATGAGAATGTGCTCTGAGCTGGGCTTCTCTGGGGAGCTGTCATGTGATTTAAAAAGATTAAAAAAGATTTATTGTCTGTTCATATTTATGCGCAAGACATACATAAGAATCAAAGTACCATTTCTTGCTCTCTGTTGTGCATACCCCTAATTAGAAATAAATTGTAATCTAGATTACAAAATTTTAATTGAATTTACAATAGACATTCTATACAGACTAAGTGAGACACAAGACAAAAAGGCAATAGTGCAAATGGTCACCGCAGATAAGAGAGTTGTGCAATGGAAGCAGTAGAGTGTGAATATTGCAAATGGGTATGTCATGAACGTTTGGGTCTGGTACGAGTTTAGCCCACTTGGCAGCTGGAGCCACTGGTCTCTCCTGAGTGTTTAAACATCTTCGCTAAAGGTCCTCCTTCTCATTCATCAGTACAGAAAAAAACATTGGCTGCCTAAAGTTAAAAATTTTTAGCTCAGTGTGCCACACAGGAAGCTTCAAGCAAGGATGTATGCAATGTTTGCTTTATGTGTAACATAGTCCTGTCAGTGTTGCCATTAGTGATAACTGGTTGTCTGGGAGTTTTGCCTGCAATCTGGAGGTTACTGGTTTGAATTCCAGGACTACTAGAGGCACCATTTAGTTACTTTTGAGCAAGGTACAGTTCCCACACACATCTCCCTGGGTGGTGCGTTGCTAGATGCCCACTGCTTCATTTGGTGAATGGGTTAAATATAGAGAAAGAATTTACACTGTTTACACTGTGCAGTGGTATGTTCACACATGAAAAAATGGCTAGTTTGCATTTGAATTTTGAGTTGCATCCAGTGTTGTGGAAACTACAGTACAAAGTAACTAGTTACAATGATATTTTCGTGTCCAGAATAACTAAAAGAGGAATAGTTATAGTCCAATCCATGTTTAGTTACATAATTTATGTTTTGATCCCTTCATATTGCAAATGATATTGCCTGTGGTTATAGTAAAGGGTTGTCTTATGTTATTTTATATTGGTTAAAACTGTAATTTTTAAATGTGATTGTTGATTCCTTGGTCACTTCTATATTAAGTTAGCAATTGATCAGACAAACAAGGACAGGTTGTTTGCTACCAAACCTAACAGTGAAATAGGTGCTTAGGGAGTTGTCAAATACAAAAATATCATATTCTATTTTTATAATCAGGTTAAAGGTTACAGACATGCGTCTGCTTTTAAATCAGCATATTTACTCACTACATCTAATACTGTGGTCAATTTGCCACACTGTATGGACACATCTGTGAAAAAACATGCTGTAATGTAGAATTCATGTCTTCATTTACAGTGTTTAAAGCTTTTATTTCAACAGCACTTCACCTGCCACAGGCAGAAACTGTATCCCCTCATTGCTCTGTCACTGGAGCGTTGCTTCGCCCTGAGGGCTTTTACATGTGATGCGGAACGCCTGTGTAAAAACGGAACAGAGTTAAGGCTTGGAGGTGCGCCAAAAACCCTCTCAGACAATTTGAGGGGGGATACGGTGTCTGCCCAGCGGTACTGCAGCGCGCCGCACTTCCGTCAAGTGTATGACTCTGAAAGCAGTAATAAATCATTATCGCCTCGCGCATGTGTCGAGCTTAATGTGAACTCGCCCCCACTGGAAGGCATTCGGTTGCCAGATTTTACATAATCCCTTCCCAGCAACCGTTATTTTCCTCTCCAGTGAGAAGGTGCAGGTCAGGAACGCCTTGTTCATTTTTAGTCCTGGTTGCAGGGTGCAACATGTGGGATGTATCCTGCAATTAAGATACAACATGAACCATATGCATTTATCTTTAACTGACAGGATACGTGTTTGCTGCCTCGACAAGGGATTCTGTAAATAATATTTGTCCCCCAGCAACAAGGAGTTGCAGAATTCAGCAGTGAAACAATAATACAGGCCTCTAGGAAAAAGTTAACTGGAAATCCAGAGTTTTTTTCTATTTCCTCCTTTGGTCTTTTCATTTTCATTTATATACATTATAGGGACAAAAGTATAGGGACACCCGAGCATTACATCAACAGGGACGTTAATGACACTGCATTCAAAACCATAGTGTTTGTCAGCCCCTTTGCAGTTACAACAGCTTCACTCTAATTGGAAGGCTTTCCACAAGATTTTAGAGATGTTTGGTGTCTATTCATTCTAATGAGGTTAGGCACTGTTGTTGGGCAAAAAAGGCCTGACACACTGTCTCCAGTCCAGTTCATCCTAAATGTGCTGGATGGGGTTTGAGGTCAGGGCTCTATGTGGGCCAGACAAGTTCTTCCACACCAAACTCCTCCAACCACGTCTTTATGGAGCTTGCTTTGTGCGCTGGGACACAGTCATGCTGAAATAGAAAAGGTTCTTCCCCAACTGTCTCCACATAGTTGATGCATGGCATTGTCCAAAATGTCTTGGTGTGCTGAAGCATTAAGATTGTCCTTCACTGGATAAAATGGAGACTAGCCCAAACCCTGAAAAACAAATGTGATCCAGTAAAAATCCATATAGTACATTTATAATTTCTTCTTAAGTTATAGATTAAATGTGATTGGATCCTATTCAATAACACTGTTTCCTTTGTTTTAAACATCCATTTGTTCTTTTCAGCAATATGTGCTACAGTAGCTGTGCTGTGTGATCGGACCAGAAAGGCCAGCCTTCACTCTCCAAATGCATCAGTGAGCAACTGCCACCTCTGACCCTGTTTCCATTTCACTGGTTGTCCTCCCTTGGACAAATTTTGGTAGGTATTGACCACTGCATTCCAGGAACACTCCGCAAGACCTGCTGTTGTGAAGATGATCTGACCTGTTTGTATAGCCATCTTAACTCTGCCCCTCAGATCTATATATTTGACCATTTTTTCAACTTCAAGAACTTGCTGTTCAAAAGTTATATGATGCATCCCAGTCTTTGACAGATGACATTGTAATGATATGAAGCTTGTAACAATATTGTTTTTGCTTCACCTCTCAGTGGATTAAATGACATATCTGGTCAATGTACCAATGTGAGACTAAAATGATTGTGTGAAATGAATACTGATTCTACATGTGGCAGCCAAATTGAAGGTGACAGGGCTTCTTAAAATTTGCAGGAACAACATTACTAAACAACACTCTAATGGAAAAAGCTACAAAGCCCTGGAAAAAACCTTAAACATTACCTTTCATTGGACCATTAAATTGACTGGCACTAGGGCACTGCGCACGGTGCTGCGTGTGCGGGCAGCTCTTTAAAATCAGAACACCATGATTGGAGGAAAATGTAATTTCAGGGAGATGTCTTGAGCCACCCTTGCTTCCTGTAAATTTTTATGTGGTCTTGAGAAACAGTTACCCAAGCTTCTAATATGGGAACTGAACCAGTGAAGAATAAACCAGGTGCAGATGGTGCCAGATGATCAGGCTGTGATCAGTATACTCGTGGCACTGAATGCTGAGTGGTTGGAACACCTTTATGTATGGAAATGAATACTATATGTGTAGTTTACTAACATATATGTATGTGTGTCGCAAGGAATTCTACATTAATTCTACAGCAAAATTCAAATGATTTGACCAGTTAAGCAACTGTTTTTATGTTTCTAATAAGGATTTGTACATTTTCACTTATAATTTTCTTGTTTTTTGAGTTCCTATGAAAAGATGGCACAAAAATTTGGAGCTCACTAACATCTTTTAGGATTTTGATCTCAGAGTCTACTTCGTATTATGATGTACTTGGGATATCTTGGGAGTTTTAGATTTGAGTATTATGTTCATTTAATTCATAGCGTGATGTCTGGCTATGTTTGGCCAGATCTTTCCCATGTGAGTTTTCTTAAAAATGTTAATGGATAGTGTTTTCCCCTGCCATCTTCAGTAAACAAAATATTTTGGACCTGTGCTTTAATTATAAGATAAGTTTAGGCTCTGTAATGTATGTTTTGGAACTGTGAAAAGATGAAAAGTGTACAAAGGATATTTGATAAAGAATCTGATATGTTGCCCTGCATGTATCGGATTTATTTGTTTTCTGGCACCTCTAATACAGACACTGCCTGCGCATTAAATATTCTTCCCTATTTGGACAAAAGAAAATTCTTGTCATGGTCTCAGCCGGAGGTGGCGGGTGACTAAGCCTTTACCCTTGGAACATCTGCCAAATTCTGGACAGCTCTTTGACTATATTTGGATAAGGCGATGTGACAAGTTTTGCAGGTTATTACCCTCCTTTGCTTTTATTTATTTATATTGCTTTATTATTTTCCTTCTCCCTTTCTATGTCCTGTTTCTGTGAGTATGTAGACAGTGTGGATAGACTTTTAAACAGTCTTTTCACTTTAACCAGATGGGAAAAAATAAGCAACTAATGTATTTTGGAAAGAGATTCATCCACAGCCATCAACTTGACTATTTTGGTTTACTTGACTCACAGGCTTTTGATCATAAGCCCCTCAGAACAGGTAGAAAAGATGCTCCCATCAATTCAGTCCGGCCTGTCCAAACATTTGGCTGCTTCTGTATTTTTAGACACGTTTTCATAACATTACTATCTTCTTTCTGTCAAATCTTCTTTTCAGTCAGCCTTTCCGCTCCGTTTCATTTTCTTCTAAATTGCTTACTGACCTTCTGCCCATTCTCAGTAGTCTCCTCAATAAGCTAGACTTTTTACACCTCACCAGTAGCCCAACCAGTCAGACAGTCTCACACACTTTGCATGTTTAAAACTTGCCTCAAGGCACCACTATTAAAAACAACAGGTCCTATCCTTGGCCCGGCCGTATGGTTTTAATTCTTTTGAACGGAAACTTTTCATTATGTGGAGGACCTGTAATTATCAGAAGGGTTCTTTAGACTTGCTAAACTCATTTACAAAATGATTCTCAACAGAACCATCCCCTCAAAGGTACTTCCATGGCATTGTAGGAGCTTTAATTGAATTGATTACATCCAAATGAATAATATGATGAAAAGAGTAAATGAGGGTTTTATTCGAGAAATACATTTAAATAAGAAAACACACATTTCAGGTGTGAAATAGTTATATAGGCAAACCATTTTTACAGTGTGTACAGAGTGAGTAGGGCTTATAGATCATAATATAAAGGCTCACTATATTTCATGTTAAACACATACATTTTGACATAAACATAAATGATCACTTATAAGGCTAATTACAGCACAAAAACTATTACAACATCCAGCAATTTTTGTAATGAACCTTTACAAATGTTTATGTATGTTTATGTCAGTTTTCATATAGCCTTATGAATGCTGGCCTGCACTGAAATGTTTGTCCAAGACTTTGTTTAAAATCAGCTGATAGTTCTTAACTCTCCTACCCATAACGTATGTCTCAGTTAGTATATTAGCATCTTTCTCCCTTTTCCCTTGTGTTCTCTTGTCTTTTAAGTCATTTTCTTTGTTTGTTAAATACTATTTGTGTTCTGCCAATGTAATCATCCTGTGCAGAGATAATGGACTTTTCATGGGATTTCTCAGTGGGTTTGAAGTAATAAACCGTTCTGAAGATAATTTAATTAACACAAGCCTTGCCTTGATATGTGATAACAGTCTAAACGTTTATTAATGATATAGTAAGATCATTCTCATTGTATGGCACAGCAACACAGATATATATTCCTCTTTCAGGACATTGTACATTGTCTTTCCATGCCCTCAAATCAAATAGATAACACCCACAGCAGCACTTTCAGGGAGTTGATTTATGTCAACTGAGTGTACACACACTGTCATAACAGATCCTCCTAAGATCATTTCGTTTGCGATCTTATTTGCTTTTTTGTTCCTTATACCATTTGCTTATTATCTGCCATCTTTCTCTAGCATTCCTACTTCAGCCTGCTACTGTTTGCAGTTAAACATGTTTTTCATTCCCATCATCCAATACTAAGTCTCCCTTCACACGGGATGCACGAGAAGACCTTATGTAATACTGATCTGACCTACTATAGCCTTTTGTGGTCTCACACTGGGTCTTGCCTTGAAAGTCTTTAACTTTATGAATATGTGGCTGGGTTTCATCTGCTCAGAACCAGAGAAAATTACGCTTTGATAACATAAGAGGCAGAGGCGATTCACTGGTCTCCTGAGACACAGGCCTATAAGCAAGTGCATACCCTCCCCATACTAACAAGTCCAGCATCGCTAACATGTGTTTGGACTAGCAGTTGCTTAATTGTAATGCATGCATGGCTTGCAGTACTCTTACGGTTCGATTAATCAACCAGATTGTGAGGAAGTGAGGGACTGCTAATTATTTATTTCTATGACTCTTAAGAAGTAGCTTCCAGCCATAATGGATTTCTTTCTTGTCATTATTTCACGCATAATGGGATTAATGGCAAAATGCATCTTGAAAGCCTTGACCTGCTAAGTAAAATATTTTTCTACAGGCATGTGTTTTAATAGCTGAAAAACATGGCAGTATTTTGTGAGTGCTCATAGATGTGACACAAGAAAAAAACAACGGATCGACGGTGAGTTTAGAGCTTAACTGTCCCTGATAACTCATTAACAATGCACACAACAATATAACAAGAGGAACTAGCTTGGGATTACAACAGTGTATCCTAATGAATCCTAATACATAATTGCATGTGTAGAAACTGAAGTATTCCAGAAGGTGCCCTATCTGTAAATAAACTCCTGTAATCTAGTTGTAACAGAAGAGCAGCAGTATTACCGCAGTGCATCTTATTTAAATAATCCTGCTGTAACAGCGAAATTATTGCTAGAAGTTACCTTGTTGCATGCATTTTTAGAAAAATTGTACAAGACAAAATATAATTTTGCTGTTTAATAAATAAGCATGACATATATGTTGTGTTCAGTAAAAACAACATATTTAAAACATACAGTCACTTTTAAAGATTCTTATGATAGTTTTGCCAAAGCTTTTCAGTGCACCTGACCTCCTCCTCTTCATCATATCCATCTTCTACCCCTTTATCCCACACTCGGGGTCAGGGGGGGACTGGAGCCTATCCCAGTTACTACGGGCAAAGGTGGGGTACACCCTGGACAGTCGCCAGCACGTCGCAGGGCCACACACTCACACACATTCACAATCACAATCACACCTAGGGCCAATTTAGTGTGTTCAATCAACCTATCCCCAATCATGCATGTTTTTTGGTGGTGGGAGGAAACCGGAGTTCCCGGAGTAAACCCACGTGGTCACGGGGAGAACATTCAAACTCCACACAGAAAGACCCTGCGCCCAACCCGGGAGTCGAACCCAGGACCTTCTCGCTGTGAGGCAACAGCGCTAACCCCTGCGCCACCGTGCCGCCCCTATTATTATTATTATAATTATTATTACAGGTTGATTGACATTTGTTCTGGTGTCTTTTTTCTTCTTCTTTATCTTTTTAAATAATTCATAAATGTGCCCCATATGGGTGCCCTGTCTAAAATTAGTCTGGACACACCATTGCTCCAGGGCAGTGTTTGCCCAAAATGCTTAGCTACCATAGCAATTTTGCTTTGAGCTAACTAGGCTAGACTGTGACAGTGGGCTCAGTCATGATCCAGCCACAAAATCAGTCAGTAGCACTCAGCTTAAGAAGCTGGATCGGCTCTCATTCCACTGTGTAGGGCTATTTCAGGACAAATAAAGATAGCTAAGCCTCTAAAAAAAACCCTCACAGTTCTCGCCCATCTGCTCTCACCCTTGCCGTAATTTCCGCTTCTAACTGGATCCTACCTCGTATGCTCTCAGCAGGGACCTCCAACCTCTAATAGCTCATCACTGTAATTGGCCCGTGTTCACACACCTGCAAAGCTTTTTTGAGGGAAATCACTTGGCACTTATGTTCAGAGGAAAGAAAGAGTGACCAGCTGTGAAAAAGCCACAGGGCTTCCGCATGAAAAATGGCAACCTGAACGCCAAAGGCCTGCCTCTTGAGGAAAGAGGAGAACAGAGAAGAGGAGTGTGTGAGTCAGAGAACCTCATCAAACTCGTCTTATTTCACAGTTTACCACCTGCCTAGAACACATTGGCTACCGAAGCCCCTGGTCAATACTTGTTCACTTCTCTGATTCTTTAAAACCGACAGGCCTATCTTTCACTTTTCATTTTGAAGTATTGACCAAACGCTCCAGGAACGTGTTGATAAGGTAACCGTACCCTTCAGTGTCTCTATCTCGCACATCTCGGAGTGTGGAAAGTGTGGGATGAAGGCTGTAGGCTGTTTTTGTTAAGGACGTGAGCTAATCAGAGAAACTGTTGGACTGGTTCCGCAGCACACCGTGTCGCTAATTAGCTGACTTCCTTAAAGTACAGAATCTAATTAGAGAACAAAGGTAATTGGATCGAAATCCTGTCAACACCAACACAAATCAGAGCACCGGGCACTTCGAGTAAAGGAATCAAATCAAAGCTTTACAACAGGCATCAAAAGTTCATCGATTTTCGGCATAGGCAACTATGCTCTTACTAATATTTACCAACCCAAATTGTGTGAGTACAAAGGTTTCCTTAGAGAAAAAGAACTTTCCTAAAGAATCATTTAATGGAAGGTGTGAAAATGTGTAGGTGTAAAAATGTAAAGAACAGTGCAAACTAAATTGGACAATGTTGGATTAATTGTTGATTTTAACACTAATTCTAAGTGTCCAGGCATGTATGGTCAATTTAGTGTTAAAATTACACTAATAATAGTGCTAAATGTTTAGAATTAATTTTACACTGCATGGGGCTGGAAAAGATCACTACCAGTGTGGACTTTTACATTTAATATTGTGAATATGACTTAACACTGGGTTTTTTGCACATTTTCACCAATTTAGTGTAACATGTTATATACTCTTATTAGTGTATTATTAATGTTATATTCTCTTAATTTAACACTACAAATGTTATTGATTTTACTGTGTATAAATTTCCTTTTTAAAACTCACATAACACAGGCATCCGTTTCTTTTTAATGAACAATGAAGGGTTCGATGCCTAATTTTTGCTGGTAGGAGTTGGGGCTAGGCTCTTCGGATTCACAAGCATACATCAGAGTTTTGATTTAAATTCCCATTGGCTCTCTCTCTTTTAAAGACTTCAGATATTGTGGACTATGACAAGAAATAACACATGTTACCTGTGTCCCCAGAGGTCATAAACCTTTGCTACACAATATTAAGTAATATCAAACTGTTTTTATTTATAATTAAAAGTCTACTTTGCATTTGTGTTTTTCTTTTCCCAACTAGGTAATTCTGGATAGAAAACCTAAAAACAATAACAATATATCAAAATTCTTAATATTTTGTCCTATTATAGTCCTCCTCACCATCAGATTCCTTCCTCTGTCACACACCCACACAATTATCTGTGCAATAACATGCTATGACTTTTATTTGCAAATTCTCATTGGTTTTAAATCTGTTATTATTATTATCTGGTTATTTATGCAGTTTCCTCCGGGATAAATGATGGTTTCGGATTCTGATTCTTATGTGCAAATACGTACCATAGGCACAATCATGCATTGTCTAATCTGGTATAAAAATTTTATCATTATGTGCCATTAAAATGTTATATACCATTAACATTTGTGTGAGTAGTAATTCATTTAAATGTAAGTTACTTACTTATAGTATTAATACCCACCATTTAAATAACATGGTGTAAACAGCATGGTGTATTTCATATTGAGTATTAAGCATTGCAGTTAATTTTGGATTTATTTAGACATTATAATTTATATCGATCTTGTCTCTGTGTTACTGTGTGACTGACACAAGCAATTTCCTCCAGAATCATTAAAAGATTCTGATTTTGATTCTTTTACAAGGACAGCATTGAAGCAATGAGGCTAACTACTGATGGTTGTTTTCGAAGTTGATTTGTACTATTACCTAACGGGCAACCAGAAACACACATAGCAGCACTGCACGTTTTCTACAAGACCAGAACATGAAAAGATTTTAGTTTAAATTAGTGCTGAGGGGTTGTATAAAGCCGCATTATCTCACCTGAATGTCTGTTACTTGGAGATAAAAGCCTTAAATATCAATATACTGCCACAATATCTGTACTTATAGTTTGGCACATACTGGCACTAAAACAAATGAGCATAACTGTAGTGGTGGAAATCTTGTGAAGCAAATGAAAAAGTCTCTAATGTTTAAAATATCACCATGTACAGTCAGCCTCACAGTTTACCTGTATCTGTCTCTTAGAGAAAATAAACTCCATAATCATGTATGTTTGAAGTGCCTGTATGTCTAAAGGGGCTTTTCCACTGGCTGGTACCGGCTCGGCACGGTTCGGTTCGGCACGGCTCTACTCGGTTGGTTTTCCACTGCCTAG
>JBBKCR010053881.1:0-10701 GCA_037577295.1 Ladigesia roloffi | reverse complement strand
ACACACACACACACACACACACACACACACACACACACACACACACACACACACACACACAGACACACACACACTTATATACCAACAAAGGGTAAACATTTAGAACACGCATGTCAGTATTTAAATGTTTTGGCATTTAAACAAGTCATGTCAATTTTACTTAAAGAATTATGTGCAGATTCACATAAAGGCATTATGCACATGCAGGAGAGTAAGACATTAATATGCTCACAGTGTATCTTGTTTTACAACTTTTGTGGAATAGATGTCAGTTTGAAATTCCCAATAAGACAGTTAAATCAGGGCCCCCCAAAAATGGTAGTGATAAAATGATTTCAACAACATATTCTTAAAAACATGTACATTGCAGTGCATAAATACAACAAAACAGGCCACAGCATAGACCTAAAAACATTCTCAGTGCGAAATCAGTCATTCTTTAGTAAACCAAGAATAAAAAGGGCTATAACTTCCACTATATGTAAATGAAATGTTTTGGGACCCTACTTTGGCTTCAAACTGAAATCAATGCAGCTCAGAACGAGGCCTGCTCAGGATTTAAGGCACAGGCTAGTCGTTCATGTCACTGGTTATGTCCAGAAGTTTCAGTTTAAATAGGCACAAAATAAAAATATGGATACAACAGCTGGATGAGAAACAAAAGGAGAAGGTTTCTGGAAAAGTCATTTGAACAGAAGTGGGAAACGTCAGTCTGAAGCTTACGTCAGCAGTGTCACACAGTTCGAATGGCAACAAAGGACAGGTTTCAAAAACTGGCCTCGGGAAAGCATGTCCTTTGCAAGCCAGTTTGTATCCATCAGACCCAGTAGCACATGTATACTTCTTAGGAAATGCAAGGACTTTTAAATCTTCAAATGAACAGTTCTCTCACTCCAGATCAAGGCTGGTATCCAAAATATGGATCTCCTGAAAAAACAATTTTAATGTAGTGAAAACAGATTTTTATTTGGCAGCATGAACGAAAGATGCACAGAAGATAAAACATTTTGATGTACCTGCTGGGGGAGCTCCTCGATGGCAGCCGCTACTGTCACACACACCCGGGGGACCAATCTCACCTGGCTGCCCGACAGCCCCGGGTATACCAGGGACTCCTGACTTACCATCCTCACCTCGAGGGCCTTGAACCCCTATCTTGGCTTCTCCTGGCGGCCCTAGCATAACACAGTATATGCTTATTAATAGTGAATCACTATTTCACTACTATTTACTCTCAACATTTTGGACCACACAATGTAATCGATGGATGAAATTGTTTTCACTCTCTAGCTTAATAACTCTGCAGACCAATGACTGCTAAATAAGAACAAGAAACGTTACCCAAAGCTTCAGGAAGTTCTATTTTGAAACACCTATTTGAAGCAATGTTTGAGGTTTCTTTGCCGTACTTTACAAAACCATTCAAAAACCATAGTCCAAACAGATCTACACCTTTGTGCACTAAGAAACAAAAGTGTGGGTTGTATTTGTTTTATGTTAAATTTAGCAAATAAACAGAAATGATGTCTAATTTAGCAGACACAGGCAATGCTTAAGTTTGATCCCAGTAAAACATTTAAAACATTTTTTTTTGTATAAAAGAGAGATTGTATACCTGCAAAACCCTTTGTTCCTTGTGGTCCTTGGACATTATTCCCTGGCACACCCCTCTCACCAGGCAAACCTCTGCGTCCTGAAGACACAGAGCAGAATTAGCACTGCATGGCAATGTGCAATAGGCCCTGAAAGATCGATAACCTAGTTCTCTTTAAAGTGACAGTTTTTGGGTCAGGAAAACGAGTTTTAAGTTAGCTTTTCTTTTCCATCAGAGCTATGAAGCTAAAGAAGCCTATAAGCAGTAAAAAAGAAATTTTGTTTTTCCTGACACTAAGACAAAGCCTGCAACAGTAGCAGTGAATACTCTTGAGCCCTGTCTGTCTATTATTACAGATAAAAGTTTGTCACACAATGTCAGAGACCACATAAGTAATAAGTATGCACAATGGTAATAGTGGCTTTAAGATTTGATCTTTATTCATTTATTAACTACATTAGCCCCAAAGCAGCAGCAAAATAAACAAACTTAAGAAAACATCTGAAATGTCGTTTTAGCTTGAGTAATCAGACTCAGGTCGTCCGGACCCTTGATATCACTTTTAGTTCTGAATGTCAGGTGCTTCTGGGCAAAAAGACTAGCAAAAATATTTCTATATTATTAGATAAAAATTCTCACCCTGCTCGCCAGGATACCCTGGTCTGCCGGACTGTCCTCTGTTTCCCTGTCGTCCCTGAGGGCCCCTGGGACCTGGGGATCCTTTCCCACCTGGAATTCCAGGCTCTCCTGGAGGCCCAACTGGCTCCTGGATGGGAACAGGCTTCCGACTAACCTCATTCAGGAAGGCATCTAACTTCAGAACCTCATCTAAAAGTAACAAACAAATACACAAGGCCCCCACTACCAAAAAAACACAACTCTTTCGGACAGGATTTTAAAACAGACATGGCATCCATAAAATCAAATAGCAACAACAGAAACAAAAGAGAAGCCACATACTGTGCACTAGCTTCTCACAAGCCTGAGTGACAAGCTGGTAAATGATAGCAAGAGACTGTGGCTCTCCCTAACAAACAAACACAATGAAACCACATTACAAAACAGAATGAAATGTATCCTTCAAAAAATATTTATGCTTCCATACACAGCAGGGAAAGACAAATACTGTAACTGACCTTCTCTCCTCTCTCACCCTTACTGCCAGGAAGTCCCTAAAAGAGAGGAGACAATACGAAAAAAACAGACCATTCAAATCTGAAAATAAGCTTTAAAAGTTGCAGTTACTGCTCTCAATAACAAAAGCATCTGTAATTTTATGTTAAGAAACTGAAATTCTGTCTGAAGTGTGGATTCGGCCAATATTACATAAGCATTTGTAAATAAAAAAAATATATATAAAGATCAAATTTGATTAAAACTGATATTTTGGAAATGTTTGACCATAAAACAATTCAATGTTTGAAAATGCAGAGCCAAACCAGAATGAAAAATGTTTAACTGTATTAGTCTAATGCCACTGAATGTTATGTATGTCTTGGCCCCATGAAATATCATGTGTATTATTGGCACTGTGTATACCTGTGACATCAGAGAACCTGGGTGATTAGCAACAGCTTGAAATTTACAGAATATGTCTGCACTCACTGTGGGTCCTACAGGTCCGAGTGATCCCCGTTCTCCAACAGGTCCTGGGTAGCCAGGCATACCCTGAAAACCCTGTGAAGAACAGCAGAAATAAATGGTCAGCAGAGATATAAGGTACGAGTTATGCAGGTGAATTCATCTTTGGTTTTCTTACCCTTGGCCCAGTATTTCCTGGGGGTCCTATATTACCCTCCACACCTCTGGCCCCCTGGCGAACAAGAAACAAGAGAGAGAAAAAATGCAAATAGATATGAAGAAAAGACAGGGATGCATCCTATGATATCATAATTGTGATGCATAAAGAATGTTATTTAAATGTATGAAGTCTCGGACTGAGTAAGATTGGAATGCGTTCTCTCAGTTTACCACATTTGGATCATCCTGCCTTGTTAAAAACCAGTTCAGTTGCTAAGTAACAACACGCTGCTTTGTTTGAGCTTTTTGGCAGCATTTCATTGCAAAAGAAACTGCCAATATGAAGATATTAGAAACGATGTTCAGAACTCCTTTGTTTTCTTTTCAAAATCATAGTATTTGAGCAACTTCTCATGGGTACAAGAGCATCATAGCTGTGATTTGGACTCAAACTAAAAGTTCTGCTGATCAAATGAAAAAGACTTGCCTTGGGTCCTGCGCTGCCCTCTTCACCTTTCGTACCAGGTGGTCCTGGTAGCCCCTTTAAAGGAAAGGGTGTGATCACAAAGGCATATTACAGAGAACAATGTGTGGATTCCACATCTTTATCGGATTAAATGAACAATACTTCTGGCTCACCTGGTTCCCAGGCCGTCCGATATCTCCCTTTTCCCCCCTAATCCCTGGAGGCCCCTATAGGAGGCACAGAGAGGAGCTTCGATTCAGCATCACATGACTCAGTGTTCTGATACAAACTCGCCAAGCTAAAAAGTGTTCATACCATTTTACCCATTACTGTTATGCCACGGGGACCAACCGACCCCAAAGACCCTAAGCCCCCTTCAGACCCTGCCTTGCCAGGGGGTCCCATTTCACCCTGGGAGAGAGCAGAGAATACAAAAGCAAAATAGGCTAGACTCATTAGTTCATCATAGCACAAACAGCTGATCTGACTGATACTAGTTGACTGTAAATCAGCAAACCTTCTGTCCCTCCTCTCCTTTATCACCTTTCTCCCCACGGGGACCAGGTTTCCCCTGAAGCAAAACAAGATTAGGAGCTGATAAGTATGCCACAGGCCCTTAAGCATCTAGAAATAAAATATCCTCCAGGATTCACTGCTAATTAGAACTCAACCGAACTATATTGACCAATAAATCATTGGTAAATAAAATAAACTAATATAAAGGCCCTAAACCCGGGGCCCACAAAATGTTGTGCCCTAAATCAGTTTCATGTAAAACAATATTTTCATGGACCAATTTAGATACTAAAAAACTAAATGATTTTATTTACTCATTTTTGCTAGCTTGTGGGCTAAATTTATGTAGCATATCATGAATTTTTTTCAAATTAAATCTTTCATACTTTGATAATCAGTAAAATATTTTTATTCTGGCTTTCTATGTGGCCTGGTAACAAATGACTCACAGACTTTTACCGGTCCACGTCCCGGTGGTTGGTGAGCTCTACTATATAGACTTGTACATGTTGTGGACTCACAGGTGGGCCAGTATCTCCAGGTGCTCCAGGAACGTTGGAGGTGCAGGTGCATGCATACGCAGGAGCAGGACAGCTCTCCTCATCCCACTGCAGGAGCAAAAAACACTAATCTCTGGACATTTATCAAATGTACCTTCTCATTAATGTTTAACCATAACTGTGTACCCATAACTAGTAATTGCTGCACCATCCACAAATTTGTCTGCACTATTTTAAAAATATAGATATGGACTGATATGCATTTAAATGAATTAAATGAATTAAAGGTGTGGTCCCTCACCTGAGCAGGCAGGTCACAGCAGGTGTCCTCTGAGGCCCAGCTGGTGTTACACGCAATCTCAAATGACTGCAGCTGGAACTGAGGAGAAACAGAAGAGGAATCCTTTCACATGTAGAAATTACTACAGTACTGAATGACGCTTAGAGGCATTTCTTTGTTTATAAACCCTCTTGTGTCCCACGAGGTGTACACGCCACGAACTTCAAATCAATATCATGATTTTATTAATTTTGTGATTATGTAATTACCAAAAAAAGTATGTTTGCATGTTCAGCACAATGCTAAATGTAATTCTAAAATAGGCATGATTCAGTGTTCATGAGTACATCACACTCACCGCAGCAGATCCACTATTGGGCCCTCGGGTCCTCACTAGTTTGCCCAGCATCTCAAAGCCATCAGTGGGTAGAGCTCCCAGGGGACGGGCGGGTCTTTCTCCAACCCGCTGACAGTCTACAGACAGCGACACACTCACCTGACTGACAGCGAGGTGAATCTGCCAATCACATGAAACAGTGTTTCAAGAAAAGTCCCAGGAACTTAATAAATAAGGGTGTTAATCAATTTTCGGGTTTTATCAATGCACAGTTTTTTTAGGCTGGACAGAAGTGATGTCAAGAGTGCTTAAGATCTGAGCTGTAAACACAACGTGATTGGACAATTCAGGATGCTTAAAGGAGAACACAAATGATTCAATTATATCATCTAACCTTCACACTGAGTTATGGGGAACAAGGAGGGCCACCCTACCCACACAGTTAACAAGGCCAGTTTAGAGTTTAAACTCCTGGACACAGGCTGATGTGGCACTAAACCAGCGAATTCCCAGTGCTGGTTTCATAAGACTGAGCTAGAACAATGCAATATATATATATAATTTTCATATTTCTGAAATCTGGCAGTGGTTTATGAAACATATTGAGAGAGCCCTGGAAGAGACAGAATGGTACAGTTTTAATTTAAATATTCTGTGAATGTTTATTCGTTCTGTGTGTGTTAAAATGTTTTCACCCTTAATTTAATTTCAGTTTATACACCTAATATCTCTTTTTCTAACCGACACTTCATACACAAACACTCACTCTTACAGCCTTTGACTCTTACCTTGTGAAAGCTGCCGTAGAAGAGTGTGTGGACTTGAGGCTGGTCGAAAGTCAGCTCCTGAACCTCTCCTCTGTAGTCCAGACTGAAGTACAGCAGCACCTTCCTTTCAGCTGAGAGCCCGAGAGAACTACATCAGCTACATGTGAATTGTTCACAACATTAATACAGGATCAATTTATTTACTTGCAGAGAGGTGCAGCTCCTGAAAAGCTACTAATCGAATGTCAAAACCCAGATCAAATGTCTTTAAGGAATTCAAGGTCATTTCTCTCTAATGTCTGGCCCAGTCATCTTTAAGGTCAGATCGAATGCTCAGATGTGCTGTATCATCCTATGCTTAGGTCACACTTGTCAGACCAAACAAGACTTGATCAGTCTGGATCCTTAAAATATTGCTACTGATTTTAGATGCCAGTTTTAGAATGTTATCTTACGAGAGATCTTCCATTTAAATAGAGGACAAGGTAAGGAAACGCCAGCATAGTTTAATGTCCAAATGTGGACATGTGCGCAGAGACAATTGTTGATGGTGTTCTTCGCAACTAAACAACAAATAGAAATGCCAATTGACATGATGAAAACCAAAACAAAATATCCAGAAATCTTACATCTTGGAGCAGCTGAAGCAACAATTCACTCTTAAAAGATTGTTCTATAACCATGTCACAAGCTGTGATATCTGTAATTCCAAAAAAGGATAGAGATCCACTTGATTGTGGTTCCTCTTGCCCAATAAGACTCTTATGCTGTAAATATAAAATTCTAAAAACGTCTTGAAAAAGTAATACCCCAAATAATTACCTCTGATCAGACAGGCTTCATACCAGACAGGCAGTCATATTATAATGTGCGAAAGCTCTTTAACATCTTGTACTCTACTCACTCCACCCAACATCCTGAAGTTATACTATCTCTTGATGCCGAACAGGCTTTTGACAGGGTGGAATGGACCTTTCTGTTTATAACTTTGGATAATTTTGGCTTTTGGTTCCATTCTTAATTACTCATTATTCTTCTATAAAGGCTTCAGTTAGTACAAACTTCAATTACTCAGAATACATTTTGTTACATAAAGGCACAAGACAACGCTGTTGTTTATCTCCTCTTTTGTTTAATTTAGCCATTGAACTTTTAGCCATACCAATTAGACAATCATCAAAAGTTCCAGGAATTACTAGGAATTTTTGCACAGTATTCATACACATATGTATAATTGTATTATTTATTGCATTTTTAAAATTTTTTATTTGTACCTTCTGAGTTTAATGTTACGTGTATGCACCTAGGGTCTGAGAGTAACGTAATTTTAATTCTCTGTATGTCTGGTACATATGGCAAAATTGACAATAAAAGTAGACATGACTTGACTTGACTTGAATATTAAGTAGCATAAAATATCACTATATGCTGATGATGTATTACTGTACTTATCCGACCCTTTCAATTCAATTCCATATTTGAGATTCTAAAGCAATTTGGGAATTTTTCAGGGTACAAACAAAATTTTTCTAAAAGTCTACTCTTTCCTATAAGCAATCTAACGACTGAAGTAGATTATAGCATTTTTCCAGTTAAGTTGGAACATAGGTCATTCTCCTACTTGGGCATTAACTTAACTTCAAGGTATTATTGGAACGTGACAATTCAGATTTTAACAGATGGTCATTGTTTCCACTTTCATTAGCGGGTCGAATTAATATTGTCAAAATGATGGTGCTACCGTGCTTTTCATATTTATTTCGAATGATTCCTGTCCTATTAACCAAAGCTGGTTTAATAAATTTAATAGCTACATAACTAACTTTATATGGAATAAATCAGTGCTAAGTATTAAGAGAGCCTATTTGGAATTCAGCGGGTGGGCAGGGTTTACCCAATTTTATGTTTTACTATTGGTCTGCCAATCTAGTCAAACTAAGCCACTGGATTTCTGTACACAAGTCAAGAGAAGGCCCAGCTTGGGTTATTATGGAGCTGGAGTCTTATCACTCTACATCCCCAATTACTCTTCTTAATAGTCCCCTGTACGGCTGTTGCCTTCTCTTCTCTGTTGGCATGAAGAATATTTTTTTTCATGTGGAAGCCCTCCAGACCACCAACATTTAAACACTGGTTGAAAACTGTGTTCTGCCACTCGAAAAGTTGAGATAATTGCAAGAAAACGTTCCATGCAATCTGGTCCCCCTTCATAAAATTTGTTGAACACATAGCACTCACTTATTTATTTATTTACTTATTTATTTTCAATCTTATTACTTTGTAATTGTTAAGCCTGGGTCTGGGAATATTTTGAGTTATTCTTTGTTGCTTAAGTTGTAATGTTTGAAAGAAAAAACTTACAATAAAGTTGAAAAAAAGAAGAAGATTATTCTATAACTGAGTTAACTCTCAACATTAGTAAAATGGTATAAGAGGCAGGGGTCTTTTGTGGTCTAACTCTTTAAACATGTACCATATTTAAAAACATCACTCATTTAAAACATCTGATGAGTAGAGACTGTAATGTGTGACTGATTGCTACAGTGCTCTCAGGTCCCCAGTACCCATAGTTGGCGTTTTAGATATTTGGCTCATTTCTGAATAATCTGCCCACACTTGCCTACCCAGCCCGGTACTCACGGTCCAGCACCACCCCCATCTTCGGCTGAAAGTCGTTGTCAGTGAGCTGCCAGAGGGCGAAGGGCTCCCTGGGCGAGTCCTGCAGCAGGCGGAAGGCCAGACTGATGGTGTGCTCCGGAGCAAAGCCAGCTGGGTGGATGAAGCTGCGAAACAGAGCCAAACAGATATTCCACACTGATTTTGCGCATGTGTTTATAGCTTGTGAAGGTGTGCTAACTTATGAAAGGGCAAGATGATTTATTTTTGCTTACTGTAGTGAAGATTAGATTACGCTAATGCTGAAGCTTCTCCTTCTCCAGCTCATGTAACATCCTACAAATTTCTATATGTTCTTTGAAGCTTTCACACCACACCATCACTCCCTTCTCCTTATTCCTCTATCCTTTCTCTCTATCCTTTTCTCTCATGAATGGATGGAAGGGGGCCTGGGCTGGGAATCTGGCCTTTTAACTTTGAAAAAAACGTGCGAGTGTGTCTCACCCTGTGCTCTGAGTGAGCTGTGTGTCTCTGTAGAGGGTGTAGCTAGGTAAAGAGCTGAAGATAAAAGGCTCGGCTGCCACGCCCTCCACAGTGGAATGGGCTCTCTGAGTCAGACCAAACGCCTCCATCATATTAAAACCTGGTGCACAAACACAGTTTTTCTGGGAGCAACGCCAATGAGACCATTCGTTCAGAAAACGATCAGGTACACAAAAAGGAACGAGTCATAGACTTATTCAGAGGTTTACCTTTAATCACATTATTTCTGATGGTCATCTCAGGACACACTGTAAAGAAAAAGGCAGCACAAAATATTATAAACATCTGTTTGTATAAACATGCTGCACTGCATAATTGTACTGCTGTCTACTCACTTTCATTTTGAATGGGATGTAGCCTAGGAGGAAGCTGTATTCTCACTGGTGCTGCAGCTGAGAAAGAGAAACATAGAAACATGATAAGTAAGGATCAAATTCATATATGTAATGAAATTATTGTGGGAGGATTCAGAATTATGTTTATAAAAAGACACTTAATACACAAATACGAATGCACAAGTGTTTTACCTGAGGATGCCTAGAACCAGTGCATCGCATTATCATAACAAAGCACCCAAATCAAAGCATCCTGACACATCAATGTGTTTTTATATCAGTGTTTAAATACATACAGACGCAGTAATTCAATCATTGTCTAACCTGTGGGATGAAGAATAGTGACAGCAGCACTCTCTACTGCCCCCATGCGGGAGTGCACGCTAATGCGATACACCGTCTCCGGCTGAAGCTCTGAGAAACAGTGACTGCTGCTGCTGGAGTCTACTGTTTGCTCCTTTCTCTGCTTGTCTATTCCCAAACAAATCCACAAAAAAATAATCAGAGACACATATATAAAACTGTAATCTCTAAAGGTTTTAAATAGCATGGATCAGTTTTATACAGCAGGACTGAGCATTACTGGTACCTCTCAGGGCCTGGATGACAATGTGGTAGCTTGTGACTGCAACCACTGGCCTCCAGGATACACAGATGCTGGAGTGGTCAGAGCGCACCACACTCACACTGCTCACACGCAGACTGGCTGGATTTACAGGGAAAGCAACAGACGTGGAGCCATCAATCTCATGTGATGCACAAAAATGAATCTGAGAGTACGTGTGCAAGTTATGCTTTATGCATGATAATGTTTTAGATTTCAATTTACAAAATAAAATGTTTATATATTTTTATATAATGTTTATATATATATATATGTGTGTGTGTGTGGGCGGTGTGTGTGTGTGTGTGAGAGAGAGCTGGGAGACCTAGTTTATCAAAACTTACAACTGTCTTATACTGTAACCTAATTCATAGGTTTGGTTCAGTCAGTGATAAAAATGTCA
>JBBKCR010053872.1:0-10701 GCA_037577295.1 Ladigesia roloffi | reverse complement strand
TGTTCTACTCTATCCCTGCCTTTTTACCAATTTTCTTCTGTCCCTCCATCTTTCTCCATTGTATAGTCTTTATGTTCCTCTTTCTCCTGTTCTATAGTTTCTCTCTGTCCTTCTCCATTTTATACACTTCATGTGCTTTTCTTCTATGCTGTTCTACCCTTTCTGTCTCTTTCTGTCTCTTGCTCTCTGTTCTCCCTTTTCTATCACACACTCTCTCTCTCCCTTTCTGCTCTCTCTTCCCCGTAATCCATGTTCTAATCTTTTTCTACCTCTATCTTTTCTACTGTTAGTCTTATTATTTCTCCTGTCTGCCTCAGTCTCTCCCTCTTTCACATCTATCTACACTTTCTTCCACTCTCTCCTTGTTCTGCTGTATCTCTCCCTCTTTCTTTCTCACTCATTTCTCCTTCGTTCCCTCATTCTGTTCCTTCTCCCACTCTGTTTTTTCTCTCCATCTTCTACTCCTCATTCTTTTCTTTCTCTCTCTACTTCTCCCTCACTGCTGTTTCTTCACTTCTTCCAACCCTCCCTCCCTCTCCCTGTGACACTCTGTCTCTCACGCATTCTGTACACTGATTCTCTTCTCACACTCACTTCCTGCTCATTCTCGACTCCTCGTTTCCTTCCATCATTCTTTCTTTTGTCAGTGCGGTTCCTTCGTTTTAATAATTTCACACACATGCCTTTGAAATTGTACAAACATGCCAGTTGTGTGGTTTCGTTTTCGCATCATCAGATCATGCAATCTAAAAACACAAGCTTGTTATTAACCCTTTAAACCAGAACAGAGCTCTTGAACGTCCTTGCAGATTCCTGATTTGTTTTTATTTTTGTTAGAGGCTTTGTGTTTAAAGCAAAAGAGTTCACAATAAAAATGGCAATAACACTATTTCATTATAAATGTGCCACCTCTTTATTATGATTACAAAACCAAAAGATGAACTCCAATCATTAATGTAACTGTAATACATAAATTACCTTAACTCGAGACTTGAACTGTACTAAACTGCCTAAAACAAATTTTCAAGACCACAATATTTCATGGCGGCTATTAGGTGACAAAAATCACATCATGCCCCTTTATTGGTAGTTAAAAGCTGCCACACCCCCTCTAACAAAACAAGTAAGCAAGGGAAATTTGATGAAAGTTTTATCGTGATGGCAAACAGTTTGACAAAGAGAGAATTTAGACTGCTGAGCGTCATCCAGGTAAAGAAACGGAACTTGTCCTGAAATCGCTAAATAGCAAAGTATTTTAGCTGGTTATTATAATATAAACACTTGTAAATCTATTCAAAGTTTTACATTTTAGTCTAAAACAATGAAATATGGACATCACTATCCATTAAGTAAATAAACTAAACGGCGTATGAATTTCCCAAATACAAAATGTTTTAAAATATTTGTCCGAATATCGTATTTGTAAAAAACACGCTACTTTCTGAATACCGTATTTGGGTTCAGCCCCACTCCTACTGTCTAGGTAAGCAAAAATATGATCAGAATCATTTGTCTCCTCTTATATAACGTTACAGCACATCTGTCTCTTGGGTTGTTCGTCGTAAAGAGGGACTTTAGCTCAGTCACAAATTAAAATGATTTTTTCCCAGTGACTATAATTAGCTTGTGCCCTAGTTAAGGGGCAGAGGAAAACACACACGTGTGTATGCCCTCAAAAACACACAAAGAGCTTACAGTGGAATTGTGTAACCTAAATGAACATCCAGACTGGGGGGTTTAAACTCGTATAAGCTCTTCAGCCCGGTGAACGTGATCCGCACTCTTATCTGTCTATTATTATGAGGCAAAATGAATTACGGCTCAACACATTAGCTTAATAGACATAATTTGTTAAATCAAATCAATGACAATACAGTTTCAGCACTTCCATGTGTGTGTGTGTGTGTGTACCCCTTAGTCTGATGTCCTCTAGAATTATTAGCACCATTTTAATGAATGAAAATGTCTTAAATTCTATACCTATATATAGTCTTTTTTTTTCGAAAGACACCTCACTATTACTGTCATTCCTCCAATTATTACTGGAATTGCATGCCTTTCCCAAAATAGCACAATGGTCTTCACTCTGTCACTTAAAGGTCAGATATCTCTCAGTTTCATAGATCAAGCTGAATAACACAGACATTGTTCAGACGGGTGCAGATAATTCTGGAGGCCACTGCATGGACGGAGGAATATTTCTCCACTTCTACATATTCCTGTGCTCTTATTGATTTGGTATAATATAAGGGTAAGGAAAGAAGCATTTGTTCAGATTTTGTTTTGTCTGTGATCTGTGGTATGTGGGAATTCAGGGTGCCTTAAACCAGACAAGGCGACGATCCAAGAAAACAAAATCTGTCAGGCTTTCCCTGTGCACTGAGCCCTGTGTAAGAACCAGTGAAGCAGATTTGTTAAACCTGGGGTGCAAGTACATCAAAAACAGTATGTGAATCAATTCATTGCACATATCAAATTCAAATTTAAATTTAAATTCAAATTCAAATTTTATTTGTCACGTACACGGTCATACACAGTACGATATGCAGTGAAATGCTTGTACGACTGCTGGTGACCTTAAAGAAAAATTTAATTAGATAAAATAAAAATAAAATTAAATTAAAATTAAACTAAATATAAGGAATAAATATTAATTAAAAAAAAGAAATGAAATACAAAGAAAATAAGTGTAACTTGTAAAATAAACAAACTGTTCAAATAAGGGCATAATAAAAAGTATTACAAAGATATAGAAATATAGAAATATAGGGGGGGGTATATATATATATATATAACAATTTTTAAATGTTTTAGAGTGGCATTAAAATGTTTTAAAGTGGCAAAGTGTCATGTGCAAGTGACTTATGAAAGTTTATCAATAGAAACAAGGATGTCTCTATTATGCATATTTTCTTTTGTTTACTTTGAATGAAAATGTTGTCATAGTTTACTCAAAATGTCTTGTTCATTTACAATGCAGAAAATGAACTGAGTGCAAAAATAACTCTTTTACCATAAATAAAATGAGTCCCAGGCAAACAAATGTAAGTTACAAAACACATTCCATTATCGATCAAAACGTGTTGTAAGCTGTTTTTTCCTCGGGTCGGGTCGGTTTTGGGTCAGTATCTACACGTAGTTTTGCGGGTTTGGATCTCCTGACGCGTCGGTTTGGGCGGAACACTACTTCGAATAATAATAAATTAAGAGCCATTTGGGAGCCGAAAGAACCGGATCTACTTTGGAAGCCGTGCCAGAAGAGACGTCTCTCTGAAATAAGCCGAACTTTCCATCACTAGTAAAGTAACGAGTGAAGCTGTTGTCGTATTAACTGGAGTAGCAGCGCCCCCTGTCTACAGACACGACCGTCCAAAATAATCCATGAAAATTACTCAATCTCGTGAATTTACCAGACTGGTCACGGACAGAACATTCACTCGGGCCGGATCCGGACCGCGGTCCGCCATTTAGTGATGCCTGTCCTAGAGCTTTGCCAGTACAAAACCATAAATGTCATTTTTAGCTTCAACAATCCAGGTTCTTTTTGTAGTTTTTATGAAGCCATTACATAAAGAATTTTGTATGTCTCATTAACTTTCAATGGCTTATAATCTTATCTGTAGGTTGTATGTTTCAGACAGATTGTCTTTTGCTTCATCGGAGCTAAACACACCAGTCAACTCAATGGCATGATGCTGAAAACAGCGATGGTTGGCACCTTCACGCAGGATCTTCACGTGTATTTAGAAGACTTCGGCTGGACTGAATGACTGTAAGTGATTTGTGCTGCAGCTCTTCATTCATGTTGACATTCAAGCCCAATCATGCATGTCCAATTGACCATGTTTACCTATCCTAACTTCGCCTGGGGTGGCTTGTCCGTTCATGTTACTTCGCTGCTTATTCATTGTCTTTCCAAACGAAGATGATTAGAAAATATCAGGCATGGCAGAGTGGCAGGAGAAGCTGCGAAACGTGCTGGAATTTAATCAAGCTCTGCTAATCAGATCTGATTGCACTAAGTAAATGTACCTTTCTCATTTCCAAGTGTAATTGGAAGGCAATAAGAATGTTAAGCAGGCTATAATTGGATATTTCTTACTGTATCATTTGAGAGACAATACAGAATATTTTTTATATTTAAAGAAACCCGCCGCTTTGCACGCCATCGTGTGTGCGTGTCAGAATGAGTGATCCCAATTAGGCCTAAACCCAACACACTTGCCCTTCATGGTGTGTACAGACAGATTTACTGCCTGTTATTCACTCATGTTTCATTATATGTCTGCTGATAAATGGGGTCATAAAGACTCACTGGAGGTGGCAGGGGGTCAGTCTTGGTCACAGAGAGGTGAAGGGGTCATGGTGGGCGGGAAGAAGCTTGTTAATGCTGCTCAAGTCGATTAAAATTTCCAGCACTGAGCTGTGCTGCCCGTGGATTTTTTAAAGTAACGATTCACTTCCATTTTAAAAGTTCCAAAACAGCTCAAACTTTGACATTTTTTCAAAAACTTATTTCAAATATATCAAAATACACTGTAGCAATGGACATACGTTTTGGGACCCTGGACTATTACACACCAACAAGGACTTTTGGTGATTTTCAATCAAGTATATAGACATTAATATGGAGTTGGTCCCCATTGTAGATATTCTTGGAAGTCTTTCCATAAGATGTGCATCTGTTGGAATTTGTGCTTATTCTGTAGAGCATTTATGAGGTTGGACGAGAAGGTCTGGATCACAATCTCAGTTCCAGTTCATCCCAAATATGCTGGATGGGGTTAAGTTGTCAGGGCTTTGTGAGGCCAGTCAAGTTCTCCCACACTGAACTCCTCCAGCCATGTCTTTATAGCTTTGTGCACTGTCAGGTCTCAGTAAGGTAAGATTGGGATTCACTGAAAGCAAAAGGCCTAGCCCAAACAGAAAAATATGTTTGTCCCTGTTTGAGACTTAAACTAAAGAAAGAAAGTCTCCTCTCAGTCCATATGCACCTGCTGTAGCACACAGTCACTAAAATGTGCTTTCTCCTGTGGTTAAGCAGACCATTAAAGGGTTAATCTGTGTCCTTGGGGGAAAGGAGGCCCTTTTGTGACCTGACCACTTCACACATAATCTCAAACACACACAAACACACAGCAACAAAGACAATAAGCTCTCAATTTAGCATTTAAGATGTGGAATCCTGTGAGACCAATTCGGTTTACAGTAAAAGCATGAAAATAATGCTGTCCTGCGCATCATCGTATTATGTTACTTAACCTGCAGCGGCCCACTCTCTAAATCGATTGTCATGCAATAAAGAAAGATCTCCGCCATTCTGTTGATTTCCTACTTAAATAAAAGTGTAAGAGCTGCTGATTTATTGCCAGCGCTGACTTTATTAACCTCTTGGCCTACATATTCCTCTGTAATGTGAGCATTCAGACACACAACACACGGCTGAATAAGCCTTCCTCTGTCCTCCTGAAACACTTTATTAAAGGCTTTGGCCTGAACATTCACTGGTGTATTTCTTCTAGATGGAGATCAACAGGAGGTCTGTGAGCAGTGAGACTGCCTCATACTCAGATCTTCACTTACTGTGTGCATGAGGAACTTACTTACTGGTAGTGCTGACAGTTTGTGCAGATTTCTCACAGACATTTGTCAATAAACGTTGGTTTCTCAGATCTTTCCTAGGTCTGGTCTCAGCTTCTCTTTCATTTTCTTATACAGTTCCATCTCAGCATCACAATCCTGCACACCATGAGGGATAGGTTCCTCTTCCAGATGCTTATAAAGGATAGGTTCTTCTTTTAATTGCTTTTTTAAGCATCAAACAAGCATTCTTCCTCTGGACAAAGCTCTAGTAGCCTGCCCTCTGGTGCTTGTGTCCCATACAGAGCTTGTTTTGGATCTTGCTCCTCCTGAAAGTTTTCTATCATCACAGTTTTTACTATTTATCATGCATATGTTCATGCTACAAGATTTATCACCAAGAATAAAAAAATGCTTTATAATAGAGACAGTAAACAGTACACTGAATAAATTGCAGACTGAGTTAAGGGTACACGGAGTAAGGTTAACTATGGGTCAATCACAGATTGTGTAGACATTTGCATATTCTTTGCAGAATATGCAAATCACAGATTGTGTAGACAAGAGAACTGACATAAATTTGTACATTTGTAAATCATGTGTGAATCAGAGAGTGAGTAACTGTGTGAATCAGAGAGTGAGTAATTAATGGACTGGGCAGATCACAGTCAGGGTAAATTATAGAGCGGTAAACTGTAGACTGGGTTAATCATTGACTGGATATTTTGTAGACTGGGTATATCAGTGTTTCTTAAGGAAAGTACATTAATGATTACATCTGTAGTAATAATAATAGGGCATCGGTGACAGCTAACAATCTGGGAAAATGACACAGAGATTACATCATACCAAAATCACAGACAGAGCACATGATACACAAATCTTAGAGTATTAGTGTATTATATACTAGGTAAATTATAGTCAATATCTGTAACAGGGGGCAGCGCGAGTCTTCCCCCGTAAACTACCAGGGCTCCATTCTTGGGGCTCCAAAGACCAACACAAATCAAACCTGGCATGCGGGCTGTCAGGAACACCAAAAACAGGACAGGACGCAAACGGGAGTGATGCGGGAGGGAGGCGATGCACAGAAAAGGTTTCACACAAAAGACCAGACTTAAACAGGCAACAGGTGAATAAAATACAATAACCAAAACCTACAGACACATGCTCCCAAACCATGTGACAAAGGCACGAGTGTCAACATTAAAAAGTCTCCAAAATTAAACCCAGACATACAAAGAGTGCAAAATCTCAAAAAAACTGTGCACAAACCCAAAAACGGTGGCCAAAAACAGCCACCGTCACAATATCAAACTGGGTGAATTATTGCCTGAATACATTATAGACTTTATAAATCATAACCTAAGAAAATTACAGGCTGGTTCATTTTAAACTGATTCAATCTCAGACTGAGTAAATAATATACTGGGAAAATCACAGACTGGTTAAATCGCGAGACTGTAGGATGAGTAGATCAATGGGGGAATTGAGCTTTCCTAAAACATTTCAGTTTTCACTAATGCAAAGACACTCCATGACCCTCATTAGGTAGCTGGACCTGTGTTTCCATTGTAAAACGTCAAATATAACTTAATATTAGAGTTCAGTGTAATTCCGCTGCTCACATCCCTGCCGTTCCCCTCCTTTATGGAAATGAGACATGTGGCTGGCATTTTGCCTGACCTTTTCTAGTCATGCACCATTAAGGTCACCCTGTTGCCCCTTATTTTTGAGCCCTGCAGGACAGTCTTACGGAGCCTGGACATTGACACCAGTCAATACTGACACTTTACTCTGGAGCTTTGTTTCACGAAAGAAGAACCACACAGTCACTCACACACAAATTCTCTACAGATTCATGCTCTACATAATCATGTTCTTTTTGCACAGTGTACCACAATCAAGCTGTTTTTGCACATTTTACCACATTCATGCTGTTTTGCACACTCTTAACGTAATCATGCTCTTTTTGCACAGTACTTCTGTGTTTAATGTTATGTGTATGCACCTAGGGTCTGAGGGTAACGTAATTTCAATTCTCTGTATGTCTGGCACATATGGCAAAATTGACAATAAAAGTTGACTTGACTTGACTTGACTTTGAATGCTTGAGTTTTTAATCGGCATTATTATTCTTGCACATGGCACACTGCTTGGTTGCATGGAAGTTACACAGACCTGATCCTTATACAGCACCTTCTGATACGGCCTGAAATGAGCTTAATAGGAAAATAAAACGGCACATTTCTTACTGCCCCTCAGCCAAAGCAGAGAATTCATTAAACGCACAGGAGGACAGATAAACGAGTGGTCCTGAGAAACATTAACAGGAACAAGCCTATGCTCTTATACAATTTGCTGTTAAAGGGGCATTGTGGCATAAAACTGCTGCTTACACAGTTGTGTTACATAGTATCAGAGACAGGCTTACGGCAAGTCTTGCTCTTTAATACAAAACAGCCAATCAGATTTGAGGTAAAATACTATGTCATATAAAACCCGTCCCAAACAAAACAGTTTTGCATGTATCTCACTATTCAAATAGAAGTCTAGTTCTGTATCAAGGGAACTGCCCAAGGACATGGTGGAGATTGGCATTTTGTTGTAGGAGTTGTTGGCTTTTTTATAGCAACTCTTTTTATGAATAATAAAATGATATAACCTCGTTTATGTGTTTGTATAACAGCTGAATGGTGAAATGAAGAACAATTTCCACTCTATAAAGATTCTGTTCTCTGTTTCCCAGCTCAACACGACCCCACTTCACCTTGAAACGCAATCACTCAAAACTTGCACTGGGTTTTTGCATTAATGGTGGGCTAGAAACTATCCCAATGGTCAGAGTGTGAAAGACCTATGAGCACTGGGATGGGCTCCAGCAACCCCCTGCAAACCTAGTGGGGACTCGTGCTGTCAGGTTTCACGAAGGTCGATATTCTGTTAAGGAAACAAACCAAACCAAACACTTGTTTGAGAAGAATAAATAAATAAATAAATAAAAATCTTACCAAAAAAATATGAATAATGCCTATTTCCAACATTTAGAAAACAAATGTTCCCAGCTCACCTTAAAATGCAATAATTGAATTACTGGGTGTTTGCATTCATGTTTGAATCAGTTTAATATCTCATGCTTGAAACAACCTTTTCATAGGGTAAGAAATCTTTGTCACTTTGTTTGTTTGGAATTTATTTCCCCATTCAGGTAGAAATCTAGTTCTGTATGGCTGTAAACTGCCAAGGACATGGTCAAAGTTGCCAAAGAGTTGATAAATTTATAAGGTCTTTTGTTTGATTTTTGCCCAGCATTGGGTCTTTCAATGTAGCCTCTTTAACGCTTGTTTTTGTGTTTGTTTGACTAACAGCTTGTGCTGGTGAGTGGAAGACAAATTTACACCCTAGTGCATGATAAAATATTCTATTCTATTCAATACTAGTCTACTCTATTCTATTCTCTTCTCTTCTATTCTATTCTATTCCATTCTATTCTTCTCTAGTTTGTTGTATTCGGTGACCAGACCATAGAATAGAGCAAAAATATATATATATTGGAATTGGATAGAATGGAATAGAAAATAAGGAATACATTTACAGTTTATTTATCTTAGAAGGGGAATACAGAAAATCCTCTTCTGTTTCTATATTAATGTGGATGCTTCATGATCTGTTTGTGACTTTACATTGAGCTGTTAGTGAGCAAGCATCAGTAATGAAGATTAAAACTTAAATGCAGATATCTTTATGTTGAAAAAAATAGTTGGTGGTGGGGGGATTCATAAACCATTTACTATGTTTTTATTAATTGACCTTGAAATACAATTAAGTCTCGAAAGCACTCATAAGAGATTTCAGAGTTCAAACCTGAAAGTGAATCAGAAGCGGTTGTTAACGTTTTGGAACAGGCTCATCCAAGAGTTCTCTCCTTTTAATTAAAAGCAGTCTTTTGAGACCAGCACTGAGATATTCATGAAAAATGATGTTTATGCAAGGAAATGCTTGAGATGTGGCCTCCCCTGAGCACTGTACCAGTGGTGGAGGTAAGTGCCTTTCATACACTCATTTATTCATTATTCTAGCTGCTTATCCTTACCAGACCCTGTCAGTGACTCACGCTGTCAGGTTCCATGAAGGTCGTTCTTCTGTTAAGCAATCAAATACACAAACCAAACACTTGTTTATGAAAAAACGCCTTCTGAAACTTGCCAAATGGCTGATACATACCAACAAATCTGATCACGCTGTCCGGTTCCACAATGGACGTTCTTCTCTTAAACAAACAAGGTTGGTTCATAACCTACAGAGGAGGGGAAGTGCCCTCAACTTACCTGTAAGCTCTTACACTTGCAAGTGCAAGAGGAGGGGGATCAAGGCTAGCTCTGAATAAAGTGCTATTCATTCGCTAGCATTTAGCAGCAGGACGCTAAGAGGTTGAGATGGAGAGTTTGAGGGAGAGATAGATGAATGGATCATGAGTGGAGATCTTGGTTCTTATCTCCACCCTCCTGTGTGTTCTCATCTTTCCGAATCACTAGGGTATCACTCTGGCAAATGGCTTGAGCGGGAGTTAATGGAGAGCTAGCAGCAGGCCCGACAGTTCTCATCCAGGCGCTATCAGATTAGCGAGGCCCATTTCAGCTCCAGCATCACCTCTTTACCAGTCCATTTTACTTACCAGCCTTCAGTTATGAAACGATGCTTTGTTTTTCCTGTTTGAAGCACCTGATTTTGAATCTGTAGTTGTCACAACCACAAACACATTTACATATTCACATTAAATGAATGATTTGGCAAACAAATGAACACATTTTTCCACAAACCACAAAATGCACTAGATCAAATTTTTAGGTCCAAATTGTACTCTTTAAAGCGATAGTTCAACCAAAAATGAAAATTTGATGTTTATTAGCTTACCCCCAGGGCATCCAAATCGAAGGTGACTTTGTTTTCTCAGCAGAACACAAACGCAGATTATTAGCTTTATCCGTAGCAGTCTAGTAATCATTTAATGGAGGTGGATGGACATCAAACCTCTCAAAGTTAAAAAGCATGCACAGACAAGTCCAGATTACACCCCATGGCTCTTGACGATGCACTGATGTCTTAAGATGACCGTTTCGA
>JBBKCR010053862.1:0-10703 GCA_037577295.1 Ladigesia roloffi | reverse complement strand
CGAATAAGAACGAGACTAAATGTGGTTTACAATATAAAAACTGTGCTAAAGTGTCTCTTCATTTTTGTTGACTAAAAGGAGACGTTATGTGTCTAGAGTGGACAAAAGTTTTTTCCTCCTTGAAAATTGGGTAATTACAATCGTCAGAATGGATTGAATTCAGAGGGATTTTATTTCTTATTCTTGGTTTGTGTTTGTTTGCCACAAAACGAAACAGTTGGCTCCAGACGAGGTTTAAAGAAGCGCCGCAGCGGACTGCAGAGAAAAAAAACAACTAACCGACTAATGAAAATGTATTCGACCAAGCCTTCTTCATATCAACTAACGTTTAGTCGATTATTTGGGGGCGGCCCTACTAATGACCTAGAGTCAGTTAGAGAAGATCTGGATCAATGTGACAAAAAAAAAAAAAGAAGATATTGCCCTTCATCCTCCCAGGGAAGGAATTGGGGAGTGCTAGCATATGGGTAGAACTGGACATGACTAAATAGTGCAAAAAAAACTACATTTCTTAATAATGTGATAAAAATGCAGTGAACTACTGCGTTACTGTGACCTTGCAGTTTTATTCCCCAGACATAATGAAAACGAAAGTGGGGATACCAGGAGGAGCTCAGGCAGCTGTCTAAGTGGTGCTCATGCCGTGACCCGGGCCAGCGCCTCCTCCAGTGGCTTATTTTACCGTGACGGCAGCTCTTTAAGAGCACGCAGGAGGCACGCTACGGTCACAGTTTCAGCTTTTAGAGCTGTGGCCACTGAGCATGCTCAGCTGAAATCACTGCCACAACAGCAACGAGGAGCCAAATTGAATCTGGCCAAATCAGAGTCAGATGCAGTGGGTAACTGGAAGCACGGTCACAGAATGTTCACTGGCTCTGCGTCTCCGTGAGGAGCCTGAAAGGAATCTCAGCCACTCAAAAATAACCTGTGTATATTACCAAACAAACCAATAAATAACTCTACAATCTCATGCCGTTTTGATCCAGGAGCAGTAGAGTATTACATGGAGTGAAAGCTGTAAGAACATGTTCCAACACTTACACATGGGTGTCAACTGGATATCATATCAAGGTGATAATGTTAAACTAGTCGTGTACTCTGCAATGCCAAAGACAGACTCCGCTTTGTCTAAAGCAAACAAACAGAGCAGCAAGGTCTTTTTAAAGCACTTACCAC
This sequence comes from Ladigesia roloffi, assembly GCA_037577295.1. NCBI lineage: Eukaryota > Metazoa > Chordata > Actinopteri > Characiformes > Alestidae > Ladigesia > Ladigesia roloffi. The sequence goes on along the minus strand of JBBKCR010053862.1, from coordinate 9,527 downwards.
ACAAAACCATTTGAGGAATGTGGTCAAAGAGCTCCTCCTAACTTTGTAATGACACATTAGACAAAGTGTCTAATGAAACAACCACGTGAAGCACTGTAGCTTTATAACAGTGGAGAAGAGGAACTTGTTCTTTGTGTTTTTAAAGACTCAAGCTATGAAAAACTTCCTGATTTTAAAAGAACAAAAACAAATTGAGGGCTCCAGACTCTTCCTCCATAGGCTCAACAGCCAGAGGAAACTTGGGCAAAGACGTGTGGATCTAACAAACAAACACTGTAGTCACTGTATAGTAACTGATGGACTAAAAGTAGAAACATCAACACACATGTCCTTGGCCTGAGGTCACATGTCTATCACAGACAAGAAAATGTAAACAGACAGACACGGAAACGTATGGAGACTGAAATGTATGTGTACCTGCTTGCCGCACGGGCAAATCCAGCTGATCGGATATGGTCACCTGCAGCAGCGCGGATGCGAAGTTTACCTGGGCATGACCCTGTGGGAGAAAACCAAAACAAGCCGTAAAGTACTCTTAATAAGCCATAAAGAAGAAAAATGTTGCATTCCTTTATAGCACCTCCTAATGAAACAGGATGCCTTGCTGTATATAGCTATGTTTAAAACCTTCAAGAAATGAGAGCGATAACAGCAGAGTTCGTGTCAGGACATACAGCATAGGCACAACTGTGGCCTTCACTCAAATCATATCTGTATTTTCAGTAAAAGCAAAAAAGGTTGAAACTTCTGGCATTGGCAGACGCCGATATTTAATCAATTTGTAATATATTTAATATAAGTTGAACTACGATGCTGAAATACCCTCTACTTTTTTAATTTTTATGCATTTGCATCATTATACAAACATATTTCTCTGCAATGTTGGTCCAAGTGTATTGTGTACAAGTGTATTGTACTGAAAGTGTATCAGCATATATATATATACATAAAACATGATCAGATTGGAACCACAAACTCAACTGGTTTAAAAGTTAGTTCCTCTGAACTGACCTAATATTACAGTACATCTGAGCAAAAATGCTTCACTCAGCCTGCCCTTAGTCATCACAGGAACAGCTGGATGAATGAGCGGTTTTAATGAAGTGCCTCATTTCCAAATGTGCCGTTTTTGCACAGCACTAAACTGCTACTACTTACTACTGCAGTGCTGGGAAACACAACTACTGCAGTAAAATGAGAGAATACACTCCAAATATATACACAATACATGCATGCAATGTGTTTACTAATAGATATTTATTTATTTATTTATTGGTATATATAAATACTTGCATATACACATTATATATTTATAAAAACCGAATTGCCATGTCACTGGTGGTGTGTGTTCTCTCCCTCCTTCTTTCCACAGAATGTGTCAGCACCCAGGAATCTAAGCCTGCAGGCCACATGGACAGCTTGGGCCCAAGCCAGCTGGGTGGCTCTGTCACTGTAGACTGCTACCGGCATCAATCTATTCTCCTTTTCAAACTTTGTCTGGGTTCACTTGCTAAGTATTTCCCTTCAACAACCAAGAGGCGGCACCAGCCACGATGTGGTTAAAGACCACGAATAATGACCAATGAATGAACCGGACAGTGGGGCTCTCTATAGGCTGTCATAGCACTGAACCACCACACTCACTTCAACAAGCTAAATGGGCCTGCCTCTTACTCCCTGCAGTGACAAATGACAAACGCACTTCCTAACCCTTCCCTACCAAACATGACTCACACTAAGGACTTCCACCATGTAGTCTTTAGTGTTTATTACCATTTTTAGAGACATACATACTAATTAACATAATATACTATATGTTTGAAAGGCATTAATATAGAACTGAGCATGACATACAATGGGTGTGTGTATTTATTTATATATTGATATACATATACACACATACATACACATAAATACACACATGCATACACACAATATGTCATACAAAACTCTATATGCCTTTTTTAAACGTTTGTATACTGCTATCCTATATAGTATTTATTTTATGCTGCTTCGACTTTCTTTTGCAGTCAATTTTGCTGCTGTAACAAATTTCTTACTTGTGGGACCAATAAAGGGTTCTTTTCATTCCTTCAAAAATATAGATTGTGCACGAGACAGACCAGCCTGCATATATATTCTACTCGGCAACTGAATATATTTAATGAAAAGTAGATAAACTATACACTGACACAACAGCAGCAGTTGGATAATAAGCATTTCACTTCAGAGGCAACTAGTTAGACTTCTTATGACATTTAACAATACAGTTAAAAAAACAAATACACAGAAAAATACACAGCTAATGCTGCCAGTCAGCAAAACACTTAGGAACCTACTTCTTTGCAAATGTGGGAAATCTACATGCTCCCACGATTATTATACTTTAAATGTGTTATTTCAGAGAATGCTGATATAAAGTTTATCCAGTGCCCTCACGTTAGAATATCAAAAAAGTACATAAAGTGACTATAAGCATTTCCTAAATAGACGACATCTGAAAAACGAGGATTAAACATAAATTAACCCAGTTCTGCACCTGACTATAGACCATACAACCTGTCAAATACAAAGTGGATAAAAGTATTGGATACGTATCAGCTTGGGCTAAAACCCTTACTCCCAGTGAAGTTTACTTTTAAGGCTTAAGCAGACCAAGACGGAAAACGTCATGCTTCTAACTTTGTGGACCCAGTCTGGTGAAGAACCTTTTCTATTCCAGCAATGTGTCCCAGTGCACAAACAGAGCTCCGTAAAAACATGGTTGAATGAGGTCGGTGTGGAAAAACTAGACTGTCCCGGACAGAGTCCTGACCTTAACCTCATCCAGCACCTTTGGGGTGAAGTGGAACGGAGATTGCGAGTCCGGCCTTCACGCCCAGAATCAGTGGCCGACCACGTAAACTGTTCTACAGAATGAATGGACACAATTTCACATCGAAACTCTCAAATCTTGTGGAAAGCCTTCCAATATTTTTTAACAGCGCTGATACAGCGGTTAAAAGTGGGACCAGCCACATTTAAAAATCTATGTCTCTGAATGTAGGGTTATAAAATGTATTGGTGGTTTAATGGGCAAGCGTCCCAATACTTTTGTCCAAATAATCACTATAGCTGATTTGAGAGATGATGCAAGTCTAATCGTCTATCCAAATATACGCACATCGTTTAAAACGTTTTAAAAAATAAATATATGTTTTTGTTTTAGTCACACTTCGACACATTCGAGTAGATATGTTATACAGTTTGGTTTTGAGCTATCCAAGACACTTCGACAAACAACGACTGGCACCATGACACGTGAGAGGCTGTGCTAAGTTTGCTAAGTTAGCACGGAGGCTAACTGTTAAACTACCGAGGCTTCGCAAATAAGTACACGTGTTCGGAATGGTGAACGTAGTAATAATAAACACACCTGGGATTATACAAGTCACAAAATAAATACAACTGCCCTTCCAAAAGCATGTTTGATAAAGATAAACAGGCTTCTAAGCTAACTATCCGGCTAGCGTGGTTAAAAACCCGGGCACGAGGGATGTGGCAGCGGCCCGGGGCAGAAACGACTCTACTGAACAACAAAGACATTTTTAAATAGAGGGTTGAGGAGATGGGGCATTGTGCCAAACAGGAGTGATGGCAGGCGGGATGACCACCCCGCAGGAGAGGACTCCACGCTGCCTTGGTGAGCAAAGGCCCAAAGCCACCATCATCATCTCCCCTCTCCGTCTCGCTCTCCCCGTCTCCCCCTCCGTACCTCGGTCAACTGCCTCTCCGCGGCTTCCCGCAGGTTCGGGTCCATAGTGCCCCGCAGGGCCTCGATCAGAGCGTTAGGATCCATGTGGAGTCGAGTTCTGGCTCGGATTGGGAGGGGATGAGTGGTCCGGTCAGGTCCGGGGCACTGCACACATGGACGCGCGGCTCTCCGCTCTCCCGGCGCCAAAGGAAGATCAGACTCCGGCCCGCCGCACACAACAGCGCCAAATCTTACACACCGCTTCCGCCTGGAGCGACCAACAATCTGGGAGATGTAGTTCTTTAGGGATATGTAGTTTTTACACAGCGGAAGCTACTTAAATATACATTATATTTATATTTTGTCTTTTATATATGTTTTCTCTCTCTCATTTATTAGAGAAACAATCCGCGTAACGTGGCTCCATGGACTACATATGTGGATATATAAACTACTGGTCAAAATGTTTAGAACACCCCAATTTAGAAAAATCATTTACATTCCAGAACATACAAATATGTATTTTTTCAGGGAGCACAAAATGGCTTAACAATTTAAAGCTTTTCTGCAGTAGTGCAATACATATTCGTTACTCATTCCTACAGTTGTTCCAATTTTGTGGATTACAAACAACCCCCTCTGTCTACATAAAAGAAGTGTTGGAACACACTGAGGTACCACAATGCTGGTCAGTGTTCATCATGTATGCAGACATAAACAGTGAACAATGATTTATTGCACTATTCAGCTGAGAGGAAAATCCTAGGAAATACTAGACCAAATTTAGAAGGGTTACTTTCTTTCTCTGTAGTAACACCAACAGCATGGAAACACCTCATGACTTTCTAAAAAAATCACCCTGACTAAAATGTAGAGAACAGTGAATTATCTATAACTGTATTTAATTTTATCTATGTGTGTGTATTTGTATGTATGTATGTACATGCATATATATGTATATTTGTAAATACATATATTTTTTTGATGGAGAGACGTTGGGGCTCCAGCAGGGGGCGCTGTCCGGGCTGGGTGGAGTGATCAGAAGGTAAAAGGTCAGTGCTGTATCAGCCGGGTGGGTTTCTCAGCTCCAGGAGTGGCGGAGGAGATTTAAGGTCGTTTAAAGTCTCCTTGTTTTATTTTAGTCTGTTAAAATGGCCAAGAAGAGGAGCGGTGTCAGAGAGACGGAGGGGTCCCGGCTTGTGGAGGAAGAGCCGGATAAAGAGTATACCCTGAGGAAAGGTAACCAAGCAGAACAGACGAGGAGATCTGATATGATTCCTCAACGGGGACATTACACCATTAACACTGCAGAACACCCACTTTACCATACTTTCCCTCCGTAGGACCTGTATATAGTAAACACAAGGAACATTGCAGAAGAGGCTTTAGTTTATGCAGAGATTAAATAGTTTTAGCTTAGGTAGCTGGCTTTTGGTTAGGTAGAGTTTAGCTCAGATGACCTTTTGTGAATCACTATTTTATCTTAACAGTGTGACGCAGCTAAATAATATGTGTGTTTACTAATACGGTATTGTATTTGGATTGTTTTATTAGTTATCTTACTTGTAAATACTTTGTATGTGTGTGTGTGTCAGTCCCTGGGGATTTTGAAACACCTGACGCAAACTTGAGCAATCCGTTGCTGTTAGATTTAGGCGGAGTCTAGTTAGACATTAACTGTTGCTCAAAGCTGTCAACATCACTACATAGACAAAAGTATTGGGACGCTCATGGTTTGGACTAGACCTTATACGTCCAGTGAAGGGCAAACTCAATGTTTCAGCAGACCAAGGCATTTTGGACAACGCCATGCCTCCAACTGTGTGAACCCAGTTTGGGGAAGAAGCTTTTCTATTCCAGCATTACTGTGTCCCAGTGCACAAAGTGAGCTCCATAAAGAATTGGCTGGATGCACCAACCCCATCCAGGACCTTTGGGATGAACTGGAACAAAGATTGTGATCAAGACCTTCTTGTCCAACACCTTATAAGTGCTCTACAGAATGAATAGAAACAAATTCCCACTGAAACTCCAATGTTTAGCGGGAACCGTTCTAAGAAGAATGGAAGCTGGATAGCCTCAGGGAACAACTCCATGCTGTTGTAATGGTCAGGCATCTCAGTACGTTTATCCATGTAGTGCATGAAGAAATATTTATTCTTGTTTACTTTCATTTCTTCACAGGAAGCCAGGAGTACTCAGGAGGAGGCTCTGCCCGCATGTCCCTTCTTATACTGCTCTCCATCTTTGCGTGTTCTGCCTCAGTTATGTATCTGGTTTATAGAAATTTCCCTGAGCTGAGCGAGTAAGTGGGCCCTTTCCGGTCTTAGCTGCATGATAACCACTCAGACAAAACACAATATGCTGATCTCAGACACAAATGAAATAAGAAGTTATTAATTTTTTCATTTTGTTATTGTTAGAATGTACTTTTGTGATCAACTATGCAACCCCCCCCATGTGCTTTATGGGGTTGCTTTTTAGAATTAAATAACTGCCATTTTTACTAATGTTTTCCTATTTTGTTTCAGAGACGAGAGGAACACGATAAAAATCCCTAAAGACATGGAAGATGCTAAGGCTCTGGGTACAGTGCTTTCCAAATATAAGGACACCTATTATACCCAAGTGCTTGTGGCTTATTTTGCTACATATATCTTGTATCCTTTCTGCTGCAGGTTACTATACTGTGTGTAGATCAGTTGTTCAATCTGTAGCAGGACTTTCTTTTGCAGAATTTGCGTATGTTAAAGGAAACTCTACATTGGTGATTCCTGGTATGTTCATGCCAACTAATTTCTGTTGAAATTTGTTTGTCAGAGACTGTAGCACCACAGTGTACTTCAAACTATGTTTATTATACTCCTGTGTTCACTTAATAAGTCAGAAGTAGAGAAAAGTGGTAAACAATCAGAATTATACAATAAAACTCAATCCGCAATATTGGAAGCTTATTTAAAAACTTGTTCTCTCTGAAAGTCCACCACCTGAAATCATATGTGTTGTGTTAGTTATTTAATAATATAAATAGATTTTGCAAGACTTTCAAACACATTTGAGGAACATAATTGCTCCCAGTGGGAGGGACATTTGAGACTGTGTGCTTTACTGGGTACAGACTGGCAAGAGTTTAACCTAGTCTGTTGAATCATTGCCAAGTGAACTTTATTTAATGTCCTAGCACAGAAAGATCCCTGAGAAATGATTCTTTAAATGTCGGGTGGACATGGCTCACGGATTGATTATTACATGTGCTATTTAGTGCATAGTACAACTTGCCAGCCTGTCGTACCTAAGAAATGCTTTGTTCTGAAATACTGCCACACTTCTCCTGTTGGGTATCATGTGTAGAACATGCAAAATCTACTTTCTGAACTATACATTCTTATACTGACTAAATAGCTTAAAACCCAATTCTTCTGTGAACCTTGACTGTACTACCTTAGCCTCCAGACGTTTGCTATCCCAGGGTCCATTTTCCTCAGTATACTATCTGGCTATCTCTATCCCTTCCCTTTAGCGCTGTTCCTGGTCTGTCTGGTAAGTGTGAATAACTTTTTATTTGTGCAAGTCAGTTTAATGTAATATACCACATGGTCAAAAGTATGTGGACACACCATGTAATTAGTGGATTGGGCTGCCATGAGAATACCACATGGCTGAATATGTAACATCAGCTGTAAAGTTTGTGTAGGTGGAATTTTAGAGTGGGGATGTTTTTTTTTGTTTGTTTGTTTTTCTTTTTCTTTCATGGTTTGGGAAATCTTCATGCTAAAGCCAGCAGTGACATTCCAAATAATTGATATTGTGCTTCCAGCGTTGTGGAAGCACTTTCGGGAAGATCCAATCTTGTTTCAGCAAATTGCTCAAAACAAGGAGCCAAAAGTATTGATTTGATAAGACTGCTGTGGAAGAACATGACTAGGTTGCACCATCAACCCTAATTGTCTTGAGCCACCCTTTATTTCTTCATGTTTTGATTTCAAGAGCCAAACTTTGTTGTATTTTTAATATAGTCTTTTGGAATAGATCTCCAGGCTTCCTGAAGGACTTTCAAAGACTCCTTTTCAGTTTAGTCCCTGTGCCGGACCATATTTGGAGGAATGTTTCTATTTTTTTTTTTTTGCTTAGTACACAGTGACCTACATATAAATCCATCAAATATAGCAAAGCACATCTAACTGAAGTCCTTAACCAGTGCAGAAACAGTAGCAGATGGTTCAAGATGATGAGGCGGTGATCAGTATACTGGTGGTGCTGAATGCCTGTCACAGTAAAACATTCGCTTCCATTTCTTTCACATAATTTACTCACTAAGCCAAAGATGAGAGAGGAATGTACATTGAGATTCAAAGCAAAATATAAAGTAATGAGGGGTGGTTCAAACATTTTTCACAGTACTGGTTTTGTGCAGTCGGACTTCACTAAAACCCTTGAAGCTGAATGGAAGTGAGTAATTCCTGTAGTCTTCCCAGAAGAGCAGCAACTCTTACTGCAGCCAAGGACAGAACAACTCTGTTTTGGAAAGAGCTTTGGATGTTTGGCTTCTTTTTTCCATGAAGTGTATTTTGTCTACTTACACTGTGTTCTGTTTATTAAGATTTAGTTTGTTTCCTTCTCAGTGTTCAGGCCTCGGAGCGTCCTTCTGCTACATGCTGTCTTATTTAGTTGGCAGACCTGTGGTGTACAAGTACCTCACAGAGAGAGCCCAAAAATGGTCTCAACAGGTAAGATTGATCAGACATATTGATCCTTGTCCTGTGAGTGAGCTGTCATCTAGTTTGACCAACGTCATTCAGGTATAATTTCACTGTATGATGTATTAATGTCTCCATTTTATCTGCAGGTTGATAAGCACAGGGAACACCTTATCAATTACATCATTTTTCTGAGAATCACCCCCTTCCTCCCCAACTGGTTCATCAACATAACCTCCCCAGTCATTAATGTGCCTCTTGGAGTCTTCTTCCTCGGTACATTCCTTGGTAAGGCAGGTTTTTGTTTTCTATATTACACCAAAAGCTAATTGTGAACCGTGCTTCATTTTTTTGATTACGGATGAGATCTGATACTTTGATACAAAGTAGCTAGCCATGGATTCCATGAAAATTTGGTGTATCATTAGTCATATTCATTTTAATTAAAGGGCCCATTATTAAAAAAATATCATTTTTAGAGCTTCATAAACAGTACATTTTGCAACATTTAGCTTGTCTGTCCATATACTGGCAAATATGGCTTGTTTTGAATCCACTCATTTTATGTAATTTCACTAAAATTAACATGGTATACACCCAGCATATGAGGTAATAAGCCAAGACTGCTTTTTTCAGTGAGAAAAAAATCTCACTTTTTTGGTAAAGAAACAAAATATAGTTTTATTTTAAGAATGAGTGTGTGTATATATACACGTGTGTGTGTGTATGTGTATGTGTGTATATTTATATATATATGTAAGGGCATTAACAATATCAGATTTTTCCTAGTCGACTAATTCATCAAGATAGTCGAGTCGACTAGTCGTAATGCCGTCAAACACACGCAGGAACAAATGTGTCCAACACTTTTATTAAAGTTCTCCGTAACATTAACAGTCAACATGACATTTAAACTAAACAAAACAAAGGCTGATCCCTTGAAGGCTCTGGTAAATTTAAGTGTAAAAAGTGCTAGCATTATCATGTTAGCTAGAGGTGCCGTTTCCTGCACTTTCACACCTACTTGCAGGTTCTGCAGGTCCCTGTGCTGTTTCTGCTCTACGCCTCTCCTCGTTAGCCAAACTCCGCGTCTGCTG